>JAAAKM020073195.1:3019594-3203344 GCA_010016025.2 Alatinidae sp. Z8VKAUB7J3 | reverse complement strand
TGGTAAGGAATTCCGTACCTCGGAATAACACAATAATGTAATCGAAACGAGGTTATCGTCTTGAGTGATACTTTATAAAATTAAAATTACCCTTCACACTCTAACAAAAAGTAAGGTGTGTAACTCGTGCCTTTAACTAACCAATCAATCTTCAGTTTCCTTACTGATCTTTACTCTAGACTTAACTGTATCCAAATACATCATAGTTTGCTCAATGATTTGTGAAGCGGAATTTTGTTACAGCCCACTGAGATCTATAATCGATGTCATAGATCTCATCATTGGATTTATGAAAAAGTAACAAAAGACGTATAATGAATGAGACGCCAAAAAGGAAACTACAATTTTGACAAGGTTTCAAGTACAGAAAATATAGAAGCAATGAGTGGCCAAAGATAAAGTGACAAAGGCAAGAAACAAGATCTTACTACTGTCAAGTGTCCAACTCAGATCTTAGGTAACCATCACTCAATTTAAACATAATTCTCAACGTCAGAACATGCCACCTCTGCGTTTGAACAGCAATCATCCTTGCCGTAAACAAATACTCATAATCTTTGTAATGCTGTACTCGTACTATTATTTGGCTTTGTTGGGATAGGTTTTCTTAAAATAGAATATCGGAATACTGTAATCAAAAATTCCTGATCATAAAATTTTTGATGAGTCATCAAAAATCATTCATTACAAATACTATCATGAAAAGAAAGTTTGCGTCAGGCATATAATGAAAAAATAGTACTCGCGGTTATAACGTCCGCAAAAATTAGATCGTTCGTTTCTGGGTGAACGTGTCTTAAAAATGTCTCTTTCCCAACCTGCTAACCCTAATTTCAGGCTATTCACTCATAAAAATTTAAATACTTCAATATATTTTATGAAAAAGCTAATAAACCTTCTCTGCAACAGTAAAAAGCCCTTAATTATGTTGATTTTTGTCTCGTGTCTTTCGAAGGGGATTGAACAGAACCACGGGATGCTAAAAAGGAAGGTAAAGATCATTTAAAAGGTTCAAACGATGGCCACATAAAGCAGATATTGAGTGTTTTCCACATATCCACCTTATATCAACGTTTTTAATCCAACTTTGAAGTCTTCTATAAAATTGCTTTTAGGTTCAAAGGGTGAACGACAAGCGCGCTTTACCTTTCTTAGCATTATTTGCTCGTGACCTGCCTCTGGAAAGATTGCTCGTCTTCAAATACTATGCAACCTAAACATGGTAACATCAGGAAAAAATGATAACGAAGTGAGTTTAGTCGCAAGAAGAATCTTACAGAGCCAATCAAAATCAGAATCTTTAATCCAAAATGACAACTGGCCCACAAAGAATTCTGCTTAGACTCTACTTTCGGTTTAAATCTACTACTTTTTCATCTTACATTTAAATGGAAATCACCACAAGATATCTTTTATGTAGTTGATAAATTTTTCATTCGAAAGATAGATAATTTTTAGAGATCAATTGGATTGTTGGTTGATGAATACTCCGTTAACGCTTGATAGTCAGTGATAATCTACAGTCTTTACCATCCACTCGCGGCTCCGTATCAATTATTTACTGTATTGTAAAGATTTCGTAAAATAAAGTGATTATTATCCGCGTAGGCGAGGTATAAATTACAAGGATTTGATCGTGATTCTCCCCAAATTGTTTGTGCTTGACGACCCTAATAAATTTAGCGCAAAAATTCCTTCGTCCAGCAATGTTGTTGATCCATTGACGTTTTTGGATTAACAGGTTGGATCGGTGTATGAATTACGTGTTTATTAATTGCTTTGGATCCTAATGAGCAATAAATTTCAACTATTAATACCAGCCGTATTGCTACATGAAGCTTTGTACGCTCTGATAAAAAGTAAATTACTGGAAGCATGGCACTCGTTCTAGAGCTGGAGGAGTTACGTACTATTGTCTTCATCAAAAATTTCCATTTGCATTAGTTAATTATTTGAATATTAATGCTATGACATAACTACTACTTGGAAATAAACTGCACTGGCTACTGTCTGGTACTTTGTTTGTCATATAAAATCAAAATATACTTTTTGAAAGCAGAATATAATAAAATATGAAGAAGAAATAATTGATGGTCGATTGAATCAGTGCCGTAGCAGCAACAAATGTAACCTGCTTCTATACGAGAATATGTTTGGATTCTTATTTGAAATTTTTAGGGTCTTGGGTTGTGTTATTTCATTCCTCTGTCACTTAGTCCTCTTTCCTTTGGGAAGCTTTCTTTGATTGAGAAGAGAGAACTTGAAATGTTAGTTTTGAAAAGATCAAGTCACATGGCGCAGAGGGGCTGGTCTCCAATTGCATTGAGCTGGATGTCGATGTCCACCGGTAGATGATTAGGAGCTAATGTGGCGACTAGAGCAGTAGAAGTATGTTAACATCAGAGGTTACATAGCTCAGTTGGTAGAGCCCACGCCGCGAGAGCGTGGGTCACGAGTTCGATCCACGGTGGTGACATATTCTTTATTTCTCTAGCTTTCAAAAGTAATATCAAAGTCATACTTTATTGATAGCAAAACAGCATGAAATGTCGAGAAAAGATAAGTGATGGTTGATTGAATCAGTGCCGCAGCAGCAACAAATGTAGCCTGCTTCTATACGAGAATATGTTTAGGTTCTTATTTGAAAATTTTAGGGTCTCGGGCCCTGTTATTTCATTCCTCTTTCACTTAGTCCTCTTTCCTTTGGGGAGCCCTCTTAAATTTGAGCATTTGGACGTAGCTTGAGCCTCTTGTACCACTGATTTCAGTATTAGGTCTACTTTGCCTTATCTTAATATATTCTTATAAGACTTGCGGCGGATAGTCGATCTGGAAAAACTTTCTCTTTATTCTTCTGCAATTCACGTTTCTCTCTTGACGTAGATCTAAACATTAGCAGGCGACTGCCTAGTTTTAAAGGTTCAGTGTTGCTTTGTAAGTGTTAAAAAGATTCATGACGAAAGAGACACATGCTTTTTTCTCGGTGCAATAACGCCTTGCAGTAATTTTCCATCATACCCCAAGGATCTGGGTCCGTGAATGGAACCAAAGTGTGTCCCATGCCTTGAAGGGCACTCACTGCAAAAGAGTTCAAAAAGTACGTTGAAGCTCAAAGGCAGTTGCAAATTAAGCAATGAACAGTGCCAGATAAAATTAGATCTGCATGTATTCTATACCTCTAACGTTCTCTTGGGTGCCTAATAGAAGGGGGGTTGGAATAAACAGGGGAGGTGGAGTAATCCTTGGGTGGGCTTGGAATAGACGGGGGGTTGAAAACGACCAAAACATGTAAAAAATAAAGCCAAGAATCAATGTTTAGAATAACTGCAACTTCCTAGACGTAAGGTAATACAACACAAACAATAGTCAGTTATTTGAAGTCATGGTAGTCTCCTACATGTCTTCCAAGATCTTTAAAATGTTTTTTACATCACATTGACCGATGGAAGACATTTGGTATACAACTTTTATGTAAAACACAAAAAAAGGATGTCCACTTTGGGCAGACTCCTCCCCGCTGTCCGTCAATGTTTTAGGAGGACCCCCTCCCCTAAACGTATGGACATCCTTTATGGATGACCCCTAAAAACATAGTAAAACGGGCGTTTAAAACCATCAGTCAGAGGTGTGTTAAACCTAAGTCAGATCTATGATGCTCTTTTACATAATCAAACCCAACAGAATAGTTTTAGAAGACGAATATGTCACGCTTTTTCGTCGAATTAAGTTTAAAGAATCGAAGTATGGTCGATTAAATCTTATGCTGGTCCGCAAATTTGACTGCTTTATCCCGCTGAGCATCAGTTTTAACACTTTTGATTCCACTCTGCAACATTTACAGTTTTAATCGCTAATATAGCCGCCAGTACTATCATCGAATGCACTGTCTGACAACGCAAACCCCGCGAAACTATCGTGAAAACCACCAATGACATCACTGTGACGTCAAGGGGTATGAATCGAATTCAACTGAAGCGAAATTCGAGCCAAACACGACTTTTAAAGGCACTGGAGCTCTTTAACAATTGAGTTGAATTTCTGTATTGGTTCCTCACAAACGTACAACGAAATATAGGGTGTGCTAGCTAAGGCCAAAAGTAAAGGGGGCAGTGTACTAAAAGGGGGCGATATATATAGGGGGTAAATACTCTTTCAAAATGGTCCTGCAGTTTACTTGAGCTATAAAGGGAATTGTTGAGGTATGCTACTGAAAATTCATCATTTCATCAGTCATTATTATTTACTGAATTTCAATAAAAAGCGGATCATTTTTTACTTTAAATCATTCTGCGTTTAATACTACTAAGAGCGCATGTCACCTGCAACAATCGAAAAGAAACTAAAGAACCTTTATATCCAACTCTGCTTTGGAAAGCGACAACTATATTTTCGCACTGTCTGTTTGGCACTGTGTTTTAGACTAATCAGCGTCTGTTTGAGCGGAATGGATTAAGCGAAAAGGCACAGTAAAAAAACTAATTCGTGTTCCAGGATTTCTATCCTAAATCGTGATACTTTCCAGCTCGCAATTAGTAGCTATTTAATGTCATCCATTAACACTTACAGGATATGAAACTCGACTTACCGGTTAGCTCAACTGCTCTTTTGACCCCAGGTGTCGGTGTGAAGTAGCCATCGTCAATAACGTAACCAATACGAAGTGGCTCCTGGTTATTGTAGATCTCAGGCCTCCAGGCAACTGGTGGTACTTGTGGATCCAGTTCAAACATCTCGGGTCCAAGGACAGCAGCGTAACATTCTGCTAAGAAGTCAACATCTCGTGCCATCAGTCCTTTAACCGATTCAATACCTCTGTAGCCTTCTACACATTCAAGAACACCTACTGTACTCAACCTCCCATTCATTGGGCGGAGAGAGCAAATGCCGCAAAAATGGGCAGGAATCCTTACACTCCCCCCAAGGTCAGATCCAGCTCCTATCATTGATCCATTCATTGCTAGCAAAGCACCTTCACCACTGGATGAACCACCGGCAGATAACTCGTTCTCGCAAAACAAGTTTCTCAGATATAGAGCCCCGGTGCAGCACACTACTTTGAGAAATGCGGGCTAAGCGCCTATACCGGCAGTCCGAGTTCCTTGTGCTCTCGTTCCAGCCTATGCACGACAGAATTGTAGGCTCGCTGCATGTTGGGATCAGGCGGTCTTACGGCTGTTCGCCTTGCCAGCTGTAGCGCTGTGCGTTTCGGAGGATCTACTCTTTCGAAGAAGGACGCTTTCTTCTCGTCGTCCCAGTTGCTGTCGCGGATTCCATCGAGCAGTCGGTTAAGCGCGTCTCTATTCCCCCAGCGCGCGGCGTAGTGTAGCGCTGTTTCGCCACCAACATCTCGTGCGTCGATTGTGGCGCCGCGATCAATAAGCTCTTTGATATTGCCGCCTCTGTTGTGACTAGCGGCTTTCATCAAGGCCGTTCGCCCTTGGGCGTCGGTGCGATTTACGATCTTTGTTCTCCGCTTCTCCCCAAGCCGGTCGATTAGCTCAATTACGCCGACTTCTCCGACCTGACCAGCTGCCTCGTAGAGGGACCCCCACAATGCTCGCTCAACCTCTTCCGGTTGTTCCGGTGGTCGTTCTTTCCGCAACAAAGTCTCGATACAAATCTTGGCGGCGGCGCGGGAGGGATATAGCTCTGCCAGCGCGATGACCAGTTTCTCGGAATCAGCAAGATTCAAAAGGGTGATCAGAGCAGCATCGGATGGGCCCTCGCTGTTTTGGAGGTGAGGAATCATCTTCTCGGTCGCTTCGATCAACTGAAGCCTCTGACTTTCTTCCGACTTTTGAGCCGCTAGCCGCTGCTGGCTCTGATTGTACCGGTGCGTGAACCAGAGCCCAGCGACGGCTAACAGCGCCGGTGAATAGCTGCCCAGGGGCACCAGAACATTCTGGACCCAATCGTTCGACTTCGCTTTCGTTATCCCTTTCAGCGCAAGCATGGGGTCAGCGCCGCGCGACAAAAGCAGCTCGACTGCATCCCAATGCTGGTTCCCACTTGCGAGCTGAAGAGCAGTCCGGGCCTCTTTATCAACGGCATCCGCATCCATACCTGCATCTAAGAACCACTTTACCCTTTTTGTGTCTCCGGTTTCAGCTCTTCGTAGAAAAGCCCCAACACTGAATGCAATGCCCTCGCCTTCGAGATTCGCAAGTGCGGTATCAGTCGGGACTTGATTTTGAGAGCTGGCAGGACCTGCTTGAAAGAACGCCAAGGTTACCAAAATGCCAATGACTCTTAAGACAGTCTGCATAACTGGTCTCCAGAATTTTGTGGGCCAGATCCACCTCAACTCCTCCCTATTGATCCATATGGCACGAAAGTCTCGCGGACCAGATCGGGAGGCAAAGAACCAGACCGCTTTGCCTTCGCGTTGAATCTCCGTCGTTTTGCAATGCCTTCGATAGTACAATTTCGAAATTTTCTGAAACTCTATGGATCCTTCTGCAACCATGAAAGGATAGTACTCTAACCACCTTAGAGTGCAATACCCTAGGCTGTCGTTGGAGCGGGGTGCCCTAGATCACGAACAGTTCCGGCGCGTCCGGAACTCGCCCGGACAGTGGCGCATTCGCTAACGAAAGAGCGCCTTTCGCGGAGATTATCATCGTCGTGTCGAGCATGATCGAGCTTGCGGGCCGACCGTTTCTAGCCGCGCCGGTCACGCCTCGGGCTTGGTCGGCAGCCATTCCCGGCCGGGCACCGCCGCCAGCAGGTCTTTGGTGTAGACATCCTGCGGCGCGCGGAACAGCTCGGCGGTGGACCCTGTTTCCACCACCTTGCCATGGCGCATCACGGCGATGCGGTCGCAGACCTGGGCGGCGACCCGCAGGTCGTGGGTGATGAAGACCATGGAGAGCGACAGGCGATCGCGGATCTCGTCGAGCAGGCGCAGGATCTGGGCCTGGATCGAGACGTCCAGCGCCGAGACCGGCTCGTCGGCCACCAGCACCTCGGGGTCCAGGGCCAGCGCCCGGGCGATGCCGATGCGTTGCGTTAACTTATTAATAAAATTAACTTATTGATAAAATCAAATCTGAAAGTTTTTTGGCAATATTTTAACAGAGCGGTACAAATTACGTTAGAGGGGTCATTGCCCACTACTGCCCGTCGACTCCCGTTGGCTACGAATGAGAGTAAGTTTCCTCTGGCTAAAGAAGATGAAAATTGTGTAAAGACTTGACCTTATACAGTTGAAGATACCTTTTCACAAAGTTTTAAATTTGGACGAAATGAAGATATTTCTGAATTGGTGTGTGCGAAGGGGAAAGGTCTCTTAAAAATCCGCTTTGTGTTATCCTGTCATTGATCACCATAGAAACATGACGGTTGGACACAGAAAATCGTTCCCTCAACGTGATACTAACAATAATGGCTGACGCTGAGGCCAACCACAGAGTGGTTTTGCGAGACAACATTGATTATTTTCTACGGTGATTCTCTTAACATGTATGCATGGAGCACACAAATGTCACAACATCAGATACCTCCATAGGAGTATCTCTTGGTAAGAATATCCTTTCGTATGGCAAGGGCGATAAAGGAAACCTAACTGATCGCTGCCGTTGGTTGAACCTGTATCAAGAGCTATGTAATTGTCGTTACTCGTTTGCAAAACGACCTAGACTATGATTTTGTAGCCTTTATGTGTACTTAATGCGTATTCTTGACTTGTTTCTCAGATCAACGAAAAGGAAACCAATTTTCAAGCAAGAACAGTAGTCGACAGGTTAGTAGACTGGCTAGTCTCTGTAGTAACGAAGCCTAAAAGTAGGAGTGCAGTAGTCTTGTACCGGTACGTTAAAAACCTAAACAACTCCCTGTTTCAGAGGTGCCGGGTTTGTGTACCTTTCATTTATTGTAAGGAGCACTTAAATTGGCTGTCAATAATGCAGTCGTTTCAGATGAAGCTCAGTTCTTTACTTAAGTCTTTAAGAGAAAGTTAGTGCCAAATGTTTTGATAAGATTGGAAGCTGTTTCATGTTAAATTTTGTTAGTTTTATCTTAGCTGTCCTTGCAATGAAGTGGTTTTCTGCCTGGTTACGTCTTAAATAATTTAGCAGTTTTTGTAAAGACATTAACAGCAAATATTTATAAGCCGTGTAATTCAAATGGATATGTATGCCAATGTAAGTAAACATCACAAAATATTTGCCCCATCTCCTCCATTTTCTTAAAAACTGGTATATCTACATGCTTTTCAGTCATTACAGAGGGTGGATGCATTATACAAGAGCTACACATCGAGTAGAGAAAACCTTGCTCCTTCCCAAATATGGTAGGTAATTGTAAAGCTATGTGGAATTCATACATTTTCTTGCCCTGGACAGTGTACTAGGGTGAAACTTGTTATCATTTTAAGAATTAGATTGCTTTCTTCCTGGTAATTTTAATTACTTAATAGCACAAAATGTAAACTACCTAAGGTACTTGTGCAAATAACAGGGAAAGTTTATAAAGTAGATCCAGAACATAAAAATTACATCACTAGGTAAACACATTGACGTGCTTAAGGCTTTTCAACTGACAGACCTTCTTTTACAATTGCTTAAAATGGGTTCGATAAAAAGACCTTGAACTAAGCTTTAAATCCAGGTGTGTTATGAAAATTGTTTGCACTATGTAACATAGAGTATAGGGCATCTCTTGAGATATCTTTACTTCTTTCTGTTATGCAATTTACATCCATGATATATAAGAGTAATTAAGATATGTATATTTACATAAGGTCTTAATAGCATTATATACAGTAGTGTTACCATTGGTGGTGGGGATCCAAAAGATCAAATTTCCAATTCATCTAAATCTGATAAAAACAATGAAAACTTGGGTAGAGGTGATACTTTCATCTTTTAAAATATTTTCAAGCCTGTTCTAACTTGTATACGTTGAAGACATCCTATGATCCAATTTAAAAGGTCTAAGGAGTGCCACATTTACATACACACATTTACTCAACTTATTTATACATAATGTTAAAATGTAAATGTAGTACCAATGACCCCGTTAGTTTTGCTCAGTTTATAAAAAAGTATAAACTGGCGTCAATAACAATGTTTTGATAGGCATGCTTCAAACTTTGTAAGCGCGTATCACGATTATTTAAATTTGGCATGAATTTGCACATCAACAAGAAGAACAAGTGTAAAAGACTGTCAGACTACACGATTTTGATAAAATTGTGATGTCACACGTACGTGCTTCACGAGAACAGCCTTGGTTACGTGGTGGTAACGATATGCTCGACACAGCAAGTTAAGCTAATCTTTAAGACATTCTCGCAGAAATTTTGGAGCGCTATTAGAAATCATTGTATTAAGCACGTTGTTGCCAGTCTCGCAATCAAAGACTCCTGATGTGCAGTGGGTCCGACATTAAAACTGCCCTAAATAAACAGAAAAATCACCAAACAGGCCAACTAATAAATAAAGGGCAGCTGGTCCGTCCAAGGGCTACGCCCCTCAATTTTGGTCACTGGGCAGAGAAGAAAGCCACGAGGCAGGCTCAACCGCCAAGTAGGACCGCCTCTCTCGGATTTTGGAAAACACCTGTCATCAGTGAGAACAGATACTACATCCAACCCTCGCCAAAGGCCGAAAGGCGTTTTCTATGAACTGACAGTTGCAAAGAGCCGGAATAATATTTTGTTTTTCAAATTTAAGAACACGTTTTAAGTACTAAACGTTCTCGTATCTTCTTCACTGTTTGTAATACCTACAGATTTACATCACGTGACCAAATACCTGTACTGACACGTACATGATGACTCTTTGAGAGACAAGTGCGCTCAAACAGACACGTTAAGAACTTCCTCTTTCATCATAAAACGAGACCCTAATTCTAAGTGTGTATATTCAAGGCGTTGTCTTACAAGTATGTCCGCTCTTGCAACGTGGATAGGTAAGAAGCACTGCCATACAAACATGGGAGGAGTTATGTAGTGACCTGTGAACGCTACTAACTTGCATCAAAACAGTGAGGAGGTAGCGGAACTTATAGCAATATGTTTTAAATTCTTAGCTATCTAACTTGACAAGGATTGTAAATACTGGGTCTTACCGAAAGCTACCGTGACCAGTTATCTTGAGACCACAATGGTGTCTATGCACACTCCAATAGTCAAACACAGATTCGTCATTGATTCAAGAAAGGGAAGGCGTAACGTACCGTACAGTAGATAGAAGGGAAATGAATACACGGGAACACAAAAACAAAGTAATGGACGGGAAAGTTTAACAGAGAATAGCACAATGTAAAAGAGAAGATCTAAAACGATAGAAAAGAAAGAAGAAGCTAATATAGAGTGGACGAAAACTGGACAGAAGGAAAGGAATCGCACAAGATGAAGAAAAAGATAGAAGGGAAAGGAAGCCTGTATTGGGGGAAAGGGAAAGGTAGCATAGCGTAATCGAAAGGGGAAGGAGGTATGCAGTAAGGGAAAGGGAAGCATACAGTTGGGGAACAGGAAACGAAACATTAAACAGGGGCAAGCAAAAGTAACCATGCAGTCGGGAAAAGGGCAGGGAAGCATATAATAGAGGAAAGAGAAAAGAAGCATACCGCTGGAGTCTGGAAGAAAGTAGAAAGCCGGGAAAGAAAAGACAAAGGAGGGCCAAAGTTTCGGGAAAATGAGTGGAGGAGCATAAATTATCGGGGAAAAGGGAAGAGATGCATAACAAAGTGGAAGAAAAAGAATAAAGAAGGAGAAGAAAGGGCATACAGAAGTGAAAGCAAAGTAAAGGAAACGATAAAAGGAATAGGGGAATGGAATGGAAGGGTTAAGGGAAGACATGACAGTACGGAATCCTCACGATAAGAAAGGGAGGTGTAACAGATAGGAGCAACAACTGAATAGGAGATGTAGCCGAGGGAGACGTGTAAACTGACGCAGTATGACCATTAATATTGTCAAAAATGTCCACGGTAGAATGTCCGATCGGCGAGAGGTACATAACACCAAGAGAGTGCAGAACAAATGAAACCACTGCTAGTTTTTCCAATCATGACCCTGGCATAAAATCATTTTCCTCCACAGCGTTCGATCACTTGTAAGGTGCAATACGTCTTATATCCCAGCCTCTCTCCCCTCTTCCACTTACACACTTTTTTTTGATTCGACGAGATACTGAAACAATTTCTACAGATTTTTACTTAGCAACTGTATAAGAATTCCTTTGATCATATATACTTGCTCTCTGTCTGTCTAAGTGCCGCATTCTTCTCGGACTTGGGAAATCATTTTCCTCCACAGCGTTCGATCACTTGTAAGGTGCAATACGTCTTATATCCCAGCCTCTCTCCCCTCTTCCGCTTACACACTTTTTTTTGATTCGACGAGATACTGAAACAATTTCTACAGATTCTTACTTAGCAACTGTATAAGAATTCCTTTGATCAAATATATTTATTCTCTGTCTAAGTGCCGTATTCTTCTCGGACTTGGGAGATCATTGTCCTCTACAGCGTCCGGTCTCTTGTAAGGTGCAATACGTCTTCTATTCCAGCCTTCCTCCCCTCTGCCGCTTACACACTTTTCTCGATTCGACACTTTAAACTTCGCAAATCCGAGGTCTTTCCCTGCCTCTTCTACCTACAATTCATCCAGTCAGAGTCCGGTTTTTAAGTTCTTCCCTTCTCATGATATTGCCCATCAATGTCATTTGCCTTTCCCCGGTGGTTGTGATCCAACTTCTTTTCTACTTTTGCTTTTCTTAAAACTTAGACGTTTGATTGATACTCTACCCATGATATCTTAAGCATTCTTCAGAGAAAACAAATCTCAGCTGCAGCAAGACATTTAAATACATTACAAATCTTCAACAGATCTTGCGTGATATTTCGAAAAATAGGCACTATGCAGTAGTATGTAGAAGACATTGTATTAACTTTATCTTATAGGTGGAGGGGGGGGGTGCGCTAGTAGGCCCGAGGCTACACATTTTAGCTCATAACTTTTTGAAGCCTGACCAGATAGACACATTAAATTCTGTGACATTTCCTAAATTTTACTGAGAATTCTCATGATGAATAAATTTTTTTGAAAGTTTTTAACTATTTTGCAATATTGGCGTTTTTTCGACCTATAGTGGAGTTTTTTTACATTTTAGCTTTGTTACTTTTCTTTGAAAAGCATAATATTTTTATCGTTAAAGCTTAGACGTCCTTCCTGAATTTGTATCGATGATTTCATATTTTCAAATTTAATAAGTGACAAATCCAAAATTTCTTGAAATTTTCCAATAAGTGAAAAACTATGTTCTGCAATAAGTTCGCTAGAGAACCTTATATAACTATATATGCAAAAGAAAATTACATTTTTAGATGCATTTGGTATCAACAGTGAATTAAGAGTTATTTTTTTGATGTTTGGAGGATACTTTTCAGTCATAATGCTAAAAATAAATAGAAAGTGGCGGATTATAAGTAAGAAACATTTCGGTACTTTCGAAACTCATATATTTTGGAAAATTATTGTCTCAAAATCTTAAATATATTGCCTAAATACAACGTATACGTGCAGAAATACGCTAGAGATACTGAAAACTCTTTAAAAATTAAAATGTAATTCAAAATGTATGTTTTGCGCAAAATTTCATTGCCATAGATGACGTCATTCAGGCCAAATTGAAAAATTTTATTTCGCAATTTGTTGGAAAAGAGCTAAACTATAATAGTGCTAAACATCTTATTAATAACATTAGGAATATAAAGTTATAGTTTGTCAAAGTGCCGCGGGCCTACTAGCCCCCCTCCCCCCAACCTCCCATGTATGGGAAGAGCCAAAAGCCAATGTAAGGTAGGGTTTATACCCGATTAACATGGAGAGCAAGCCGACAACGTCACGTCTGATATTGACGTTGGCCTCGTCAACGTCCAAGTCTTGTTCACATCGAGCCTGACGTCGTTACCATTGGAGGGTGAGAGCGGAACTGCCAACTTTGACAACAGCAAGACCACGACCAAGATAACAGGTCTCGGTAAATTCACTCAAAGATCGAATAATTAGTCAATTTACAGACATCTCTACGTTATAATTAGCAGCGGTCTAAGGCATGGAAAATATCAATACAAATCATTTACGTTTCAACCCACTTCTATTTAAACTTGAAATTGCTATTCTGTTTTTCGAGACAGCTCTTGGCAAATTTGCACATCTCAGCTGTTACGATGTAGGCTGACCTCATTTTCCGTTTATGGTGTAAAAAGTTAATATTTTAAAGGGCGAGAAACTTAGTATTGACAAGTAACTTGTAACCGATGCATTGACCTCGTAATTCAGTGTTTGTTCTTGACTAAAAAACCTTAGGTTCTGAGGAACATAATTCTTACTTCCGTTTGTGAGAAGGTAATTAACTTATATCGAGGTAGTAAGTTTATATACCATAGCAGAAAGCTTGTTGAAGAGGGCAGCAAGTCTGCACGCACGACAGGACACCAAGTCTTGTAGAGTTTCATGAATCAAATGAACGCCTGCCTTTTCTCTGATAGTAAAGTTGTGCTATAATGCTGGGGTCAACACCCACCACTCATAACTAGCGGAATACAATGACAACCTCACAATTTAGCAAAAAAAAGGTCAGACTGTGAGATACACGAGTTTTTGTATACTGTAACTCTACATTGTTAAGATGGGCACTGTGTCTCATGCAATACTGACTTCGAATAGGATTACATTCAAACAATAACAGCCGCCTAAAATAAGCAATTACATTGATATGCCTGTCGAGATAATATAGACGCCATGGCAAGTTGTCTGGCTATTACGGAAAGACTACACAGTCATGTCTGTGAGAGGAGGGACTTTCTTTAAAATTGACTTACCTATTTCCGAGAAGAATTTCTCATCCTCTGATACATTCGACGTATGAAGGCCCTGTGAACCAACTCCGCCAAATCCTGTACGTAGTATAGCTGTCATGACACCCTTACTGATGCCACCAGCACGCAAAAGGACACCTTTGGTTTTTCGATGCCTCCATACTGCAACTGGAAAGCGACATAAGCGATGGTTTTTGGCAACCTTTAGGATAGAATCATCGCACACCTTGGCTGGTACCACAACGACTGCTGGATAGCTAGAAATAAACGACATTAAAATTTCAGTGAGTTCCTATGCCGGCACGAAGCTCAAGGGGGGATGACCTTTCTGAAATTATTTCAGGCTGTTCCTCCCACCTAGTTCATTTAGTCTTGTCATTTACTTGAATATTGTGTCTCTATAAAATAAAGTCAATAGAGATATTGCCGCCCCTTAAAAATGATTTTGTAAGCCAGGTTCGTCACTGTTCCAATGGCGCAACAATATACAACAGTAGTAGCTACTTGTGTTGTCCATAAGGAATAATGAAGTATCCTTATCCTTCAAAAGCAATTTTGCTCTAAGTGGTAAGTCTACCTACTTTCCTCATGCATGATTCACTAAAGATGAGAAATATGCCAATATGTGTAACTAGACATACACTGGATGATGACAAACAATATGTTAACATCTGTTTAACCTCGGCGGGCTTTCTGCCAAGGTCATACGGCATTAATGTCTACCATGAGGAAGA
Organism: Alatinidae sp. Z8VKAUB7J3; assembly: GCA_010016025.2. NCBI lineage: Eukaryota > Metazoa > Cnidaria > Cubozoa > Carybdeida > Alatinidae > Alatinidae sp. Z8VKAUB7J3. Next base: position 3,188,780 of record JAAAKM020073195.1, on the reverse strand, counting down.
AAGTTGTTGGAGGAATGCACATCATCGTTGACATTCTGGCTTTATAATCAACCGTTGAATCCATCTGCAAAATTTGTCCTGGTGGAAGCAGGTGACGCTCAGGATGAGATGGGTGTGATGTCCAGCGACACAAATAAGATGAAGGCTGATGCTTGATGTTTCGACGAACAGCTCATAGGCTACTACAATTCGGTTAAAAGAGCTGTTATAATCAGAATGCTCTATATTACCTTGATTATTGTAGTTTCTTCTTTCAAACCTTGTTCTCTGTACATAACGGCAGCTTTGTGTATAGGGCCATCATATTTCTGCTGACCCGGTCACTATCTGAGTGTTTAATATTTGAACTTCAGCATGATGTTGTAGCGTAAACACAGCCAATCAACATACAACGTACATACACTAAATATTTTAAGTGTATCTTATCTTTCTTCAAAAAATAAACACACTGCATTGCAAATGCTTGTTTAAGTAAGTCAATACTGACTTTTGATGACCCATATAATCAGCTAATTGTGTGCTAATACGTAATATTTTCAGTCTCCTGAGAACATCGTCCTGCTACGAGGCCATTCAGTCATCTTAAACGGTTGCTTCTTGAAAGAAAGCTTTTGGTTGAGAAAACAACACTAGAGAAATAGAAAAGCATGTCACCACCGGAGATCGAAACCCTGACCCACGCTTTTGCGGCGTTCGCTCTACCAACTGAGCTAGGTGACCTCCAATGTCGACATACTTTTATTTCTCTAGTCCCCAAATTAGCTCCCAATCGTCCACCGGTGGACATTGACATCCAGCTCAACGCAATTGGAGACCAGCCTCTCTGCTCCATGTGACTTGTGTTCTTTTGTAAACTAACATTTCAAATCCTCTCTTCTCGATGATATTTTCGTCGAGAAAGATTTTAGCAAATTAAATTCTCGACGAACAACATAGTTGCATGACAATATAATCTTCTCTTGAGATTTGATCAAATAATTAAAAGTTTAATTGTGCGCCTTGTCTATACTTTTCGATCTCAGTTTGTCTACTCTCTTTCATAAATAAATATGGCTACAATACGTAGAACAATGCGATTGTATGCTGTTGACTCAAGTTAATGAATGCGTTGCATTTTTTGGAAAGGTTTTGTTTTAAGAGTCTCCTTTAGCTAATAAGAGTATTGATTGATAATGAATATCAGTTGCACATTTTTTTCTGTAAGCAACTCGATTTTCAGGGTCAGAGCTAGGGTTGGTAAGAGCATGATACATTTTCAGGGCTAGCTAAGGTTATCTTTCTCTGTGATACCGAATCATGAAATTGCCGAAAAATTCCATACATGTCCACACAATGCCAAAACTAAAGTGATAAGGTGCGCTTAGGTATTTGTTTCAAATCAGAAAATAATTCTTCTGTCTGTATTCCTAAGAAAATTTATAATTTTGTTCTGCGAAAAAAAGTTGCTAACTAATTGTCAGGGCCGAGGGTTGCTAAGCAAGTTGCTTAGTTTTGGGGCTAATTTGAGGGCTGGAGCCTTAGCAACTGAGTTGCTTATAAAAAGAAGTGTATTCGGCGAATAAAATGATGAACAGTAGGTAAACTTCAACAGCTCTTTATACTTCAATTACGTCCTAATAAATATGCTCTTGTCCTTGATGAGCATTCAACACTTGCCTGTGTTTCTTACGTCTTGCAAGGGTGGTTGTGATATGAAACATAAAACCATAGGGGGCTAGGGAGCTTATCGTAAACTTTTAAAAAGTATTACTATCGATGTCGTTTTCATGGACGTTCCGGAACACGCCTAAATATGACCTATCTCCAATCTTATTGCAATTCAATAACATGTGCACTGTGCGAAATCACAATGGCATTCCCTTAAGCTGGAAGGAACGCAACTTAAGACTTAAAAGGTCCATCTTTTGATTTCAAATGAATGCATATGTAATTATACTAAGTCGCAAATATTTTATGAAATAATGAATCCTCATCCTGGAGGGCTACTAATGTTCTACCAAAACGTTGTACTTTTGCCGTTGCTTTGATTTAAGTATTAGTGAATTTTAAGGCAATAAAGCTTATTAAATATTTTCTAGAAATCACAATATTATACCTGCTACTCACCCTTTGATACCACCAAGAAAGTTGATTCACCTTCCGTTGATTGTTTTCACAATATAAGTGGTATGATATCGATTTCTCAAAGACCATTAAAATGCAGAATCGTGATTAGAAAGATTAAATGATAATCCCTGGCTACCGTTAAAAATGAACAAAGTAAAGGCTGGAATCATATTCTACGAGTGTAAACTTAGTCTACGTACAGCTGCATTCTGTATTTTGCATTGTATGCCTTTTATGATGCGGCAATCAATAATACTTAGGATCATGGGATGATAGCTGGTGGCAGCTGAGTAAACTTAATTTCTATGCGAGGCAGAAGTTCTCTTAAAATCTGAGTTCATTGTAATGGAAACTAAGGATACACACGAGCTTGTTACATGTTCTGCTTTCACTGAAAATGATGTGTTGTGCATGTCATTTTGTGATTGATTGGATAACTGAGTATGTTTACAATAGTAGCAAGAGAAGAACTTCATAAGGTGGCTTTAAAGCGACGAAGATTCATGCCAAGTGATAGTACTTTTTCTCTTAACGACTAGATCTGTATATAGCCTGCTCCTATCGCTAAGTTGGAAATTCATTTACGAAAAGTTGTGTGAAAAATGGGTAAGTTAACAATTATGATTTACCATATAGATTGACCTTGTAAGTGTATAGGTACCTACTAGTCTTTCTTTCATCCTTTGGAATAGGTAAAAACCCCTCTCCACTAGAGCCGTGATTTCCAAAATGGGCGGCATAGCAGGCGGACGAGTGGGCGGTGACGTCATACGCTTGGCAACCACTGCACTAGAAAATGTGTTGTGCATCTGTTTGTCTTCGTCATAGTGTCAACAAGAATTCGATTTTCTTGCTTCGTGCGGTGTGTGTTTCTGTGTGGATTCTAAAGTGTTCCCTAAGAAGAACCCAACTTGATTTCGAATGGGTTTGAACAGGATTAAATATGATACTTAACTTGCGTAAATCAAGAGAGCCAACATACTTTTAAGTATCGAATAATTGTGTTTCTCTATTAAATAGATTTTAACTAGATTTTACGCCCGCCCATACTACCCAGTCTTACTTAGTTCCTCTCCGGCTCTCGCTTATTCGCCAAGGCCAAGTTAAGAGTGGGGCGCTGAGATGAAATTAAAATATTTATGATTTTCTTTATACCAATCGATCGTCAGGAAAGGTTTTGCATCTTTCGACATTATTACTTGACTAAGAACTCCCGTTTCCTTTTTTCTTTGGTGTTCAGTGTTTTCTTTGTTCTCTTTGCCAAAGAAGAAACATAACTTGGCAAAAAAGGAGAGGACAAAATCCTATCACCCAAAGCAGCGCGGCTCCTCTGTAGTATCTTTCCAATGTTACTCTTTATTATATCTATCTTCAAACCTTTAACTATTAATAAGCACCTTCTATTAGATGTCTCTGCTACCTTTAATAGGACCAACAAACCCGCCGATCCCGCTTCTGGGAAGTCCAGATTCTGTTCATATACCTTTATTCCAACAACAATAAAGTCCCTCGATAAAATCAAGCTGATCCCTGCGTTCGAAATTAGTGCAAGTGATGTCTGGAAAGCAATGGTATGTAGCATAGTAGAATCGGCAGCAGATCGGTGTGTCTTCGATCCTCACCAATGGCCCATGATCCGAAGTCCGTAATTAATCCGCACCTTGTTGGTAGTGGCAACAGCTTTCGCGATGAAACCTAAAACGCTCGTTACATCATAACGATCTTGACTATGAGATCTATGCCATGAAACGTATAATTAATGACGTGTTAAAGATTTTTAATAAATCATTTTTCAGTACTCTGGGGGTTACAGTCGCTGCAAACGTTTCTACACGATTTGCGTTATCCCGCAAGATTAAGTTCAGATTTTCGAGCCGTTAAGTTAGCCAACAAGTTTATTTGGTCCAGAGAAGCTACAAGTAGTAACTTCCGACCTTTATAAAATACTGGGCTTATCATATCATTACCACCATTCAACGAACACCATTGTGGCTTCGGACGCAGTCACGTATAGAAAATACTGTATGTCAAAAAGAACATGGTCGACATATACAGTTCGCAGTTTGCACGCGGTCCGCACTTTGTCTGCGGAGCAGTCCGTACTTTCTATGCGGATCAGTCCGCTACTGACCCTAAGCAGAGGTTAAGTGTATAGAATAGTATTTCTTACCGCAAATAATTGCAGTATCTGGTCCATCAGAGGGTAGAGATATTACATAGCGATTGGCGAGTTCTTTGAGTTGTCGGCTAAGTAGTAGGGTCTTGGAATCAAGCTTAGTACAAACGTTTACACTCCCCCAATACCCCCATGCCTTTCTTTCTAGAGCCATGCAACACATTATTGTTTCATATTTACTTGGATTACTGATTGTTTATTTAGATTATCACAGAGCAAATATTGTTCAACAGACGACATTTCATTACTTTGTGTTTCCATCCCTTCAAACTTTGGGCTAACGGTCTTTGCAAGTATGTATAATGTTTTTGGATTGACCGTTGAACTTTGAACATTCGTTGACGGGATGACACCAAGTAGCAGTTCACAATAGGTTCTATCAGAGCAAATAAAAGATACTTCACATTACTTCTTAGCAGCAACAACTAATAGTATAAAGAACGTATGTAAAGACAGTTTCTTATAGAATATTACCAGCAAGGATACAATAGAAATACCGCGATAAATATAACATCATGGAATAGAACAAATTTGCAAGCTGGTCGTCATCATCTCAGACACAAACGCTTTCATCAGTCAATCAATGATCACCCCTGTATATATCTGTGATGAATTAGCATACTATGATAGGTTGTCAAAGCCAAATACACACCAGACTAGTAGAAGATACAACTAAGAAAAAGCGTACCGTATTGGAGTAAATGTAAACTACGCAAAAAGGCACTACAGTACTTTTCACAAATGACCAAACGAGGATGCAACGAGTCTACTGGCAGCTCATTAGTCAACAGCACTGGCATTTTTTCTTCCTTAACGTCAGTCCGTATAGGTAAAACGTTGCCACTTTGAGGTGTAACGCTACTTTAAGAAACAAGAAATGAAAAACAACCTAACAAAAAGTGTATAAAATGAGAGCAAAATCCGCATGGTCCTGAAAGACCTAAGAGCTTAAGTTATAGGAAGAGAAATACATAGTGTACTCGATCTTTTAACATGTTAGCAGGAGGAAGTGTCTTGGTTTTTAGTTAAGGTACTGAATTAGTGACGAAAGGACTTTGAGAGCCTCGATTGGTTGGTTTGGGCTCATGGCTAATGAAATCTGCCAGTTTGATAACCGTTTGCAACAGACACGATATTGTGACCTCGTCCTGGCAAAGACACATGTACTAACACCGATAGGCTGCAGTCTAGTATCACATGCAAAATGGAAGAAAAACAACTTCAAGATCTACTAAACGATTGAAATTGGCCTTATCGGCTTGACGTGGGTTGAGTTTATAGGCAAGCATTCCGATCAGTATCGTATCACAAAAACTGGTACACTTTATTATAGTGGCAATATTACGTGTATAATGCATTGCAGTAACGTCATAGCCAACATACATTGGCTAATCGTATGTAGATAAAATGCCTGTAAAACGCAATCAGCTGAAAAAAATGTATACTAACAACCTGTCGCACACAGCGGTTTACGATCAGTTGCAACAATGCGCAAACCATTCATCCCCTGCAACTCTTTACCATGTCAATTGCAAAAAGGTAGATGGGGTTGTAACTAATCGCAGGATCTTCACAATACTTTAAGATACCTACGACAATGAGACCTCATAACAGTCAAATGTACACTTGCCGTTTCATTGCAAAGAATTGTTTTCAGGCTCACTGCTATCATGTTTGAACTTTACTTAACGCTTTCCATCCGGCTTATAGACAATAGAATCAATGGTGGCTGTTTCGTATTTACCGCTTCCAGTAACTTGATGACCTTAGTATCAATGAGATTGGTTAAAGAAATATATCATTATAAACTTGATTGAAGAAATTATGGAAACTATCTACCTGCAAAATCTGACATATGAAGCATCCTTTTTCTTCTTCTGCCCTTCTGAAGTGTCAAACATACCAAGTGCAGCTTCGAACATCCTCTGGGATTCTGCCTTTTTACCATAACAGCACTCAAATTGGCAGAAAAGACTCCACAGTTCCATATTATCCCTGTTGGCTGATATTCGGAGCAGTTCCTTCCCTAGTGTCAAAATTGCCTTGCAGCTTTTTTTGTTCATCGATAGATAAACAGAATCGGAACTATTGACTGTCTCAAATAATTGAACTTCAAACTCAAACCACAACGTAGAAAGAAGAGTGATGTATTTTTTATCGAATAGTAATAATGACTGATCGAATACACGTCTGATAAATGAGACTCTTTCCTCGGTAAAGGATTGGAATGTTGCAGCAAACTATTGTAACAGTAGTAAAGCGTGACTTCTCGACCACTTTTGTAATGTTTTTGTTACAATCCCTCGCCATATTCCAAATCTTCTCAAACTGTCCAGCAGATAATGATAGCCACAGAAAAATCAGAAATGTTTCTGCAGTAACTGACAAATCCACTCACATGTAACGTACTTTAATATTACATAACTTTATAAATAGTTCAAGGCTCATGATGTGAAACAGAAACCCGTTGTCCGTGAAAAGAGCGGACATTTTCTATATCAATGTGAACACAATCTCAATGTCGATGTTGAGAATCCAATAAAGCGAGTCAAAGCATAAGAAAATCATTATTACCATGTTGCTTATCCAGTGAACGAGAATACATTAGAACCTACAGTGAAAGTAACTTTTGCGTTAGATACTCAAAAATTATAAGTAATGTAGGAAAAGGAAGTGATAACATTCTGGTCAAGTAAAGTTGTGTTGCAACCAATAGGCACCAGTTCTGTCCAACTTTTCTAGCCGTTCAAGTCCCTTTGTGCTATAAAGACTTTGCCTATGCCAAAAATACTATTTCCTTTTAAGTCAACGATCACGCACAAACTGCATGACATATCAAAGGCATCGTCTCCTCAATTGCACGTTACATTCGATCGTAGTTTGCAATAAATAAAGTTGCCATTTTGGCACAGTGTAATGAGTATTCCTTTGTTTTGTGTAACTTTTCATTTATACCACTTGCACCCTCATTTGGTCAAGCTAAAGTGTAGACCAATAACCAATACGTTCTGCAACTCAGGCTAAGTTGAAGGCGGCAAGCTGGAGAAAATTACTTGAGGACAATTTCCCTGCAACAACGACTCCCAGTCAACTCAGACCATAGTATATAATTATGCCTAACGTTAGTCAATTTACACAATTGTTGCCTAGAAGTGTAGAATCCAAAAGGCATGCATGGATCTGCGTCAAACGCACAACCTGCCAAATTTGCAAGGGAGGGTGCTGGAGGCGTTTTACGTTTTTATTACTTGGTTTATTTTGTTAGTAGAAGTTTAAATGAGGGTAGAGACCAAGAAGAGATTATGCACGGAGGTCTTAGTGGACTTACATTGCGCCAAAAGTACAATAAAATAATTGCCGTTTACAACAATTACAATGTTCATCAGTTTAAATTTTAATCACGTTTATAACTATAGCGACTATATACATCTGTAGGGAGGTCAATAATAATTTAGACACCATACATTTTTTTCTATCTCTATATCACGTGGTCGTGTTGTAGTGGTAGCTCATATGAATGGCGACGATAAATGTCAGGATTTGCTGCGTCGGAGTCTCACGATTTTCATGGTACAGCTTTTCTATGAATGTTGCCTATGTGTTCAAAGTTAATTTAAAATTATGATTTAGAGTTAATTCATATAGAAGGCAAATACTTTTAAAAAAAGACAAAAACAGAGGGAAATCAGAAAGATCTATGGCCTTCTTCCCAAGTAAGAGGTTAGAGTCCTTGAGAGGAATATGATTTATGAGGAAAGAGAGCCTTTAATACGAAATGCCTAAACGTGATAGCAATACTTTGAGCATCGGATATTGAAGCGCTTAAACCTCAGTAAGAGGTACCATTTCTGGCATTACCTAGGTTACGTTTTTAGGGTTCTACACTTGATGCAATATATACTCTCTGTTGCAGTTTGCTTATTTAAATCGGCAAAAATTCTCCGCATTTAAAACAATTGATTGTTATGAAAACTTTCCCTCAAAACACACTTTAAAACTTGACAATCCCTAATTTTTATTTAATATTTTCTGTATTGTAACAGGTCAACGTTTCTTAAGCAAGAATGAAAAACAGCTGAAAACTTAAATAATAAAGCATAACTTAATCATACTAAAATCACGTCAAAAAATCAAGTCAAAAAAAAGTTCTTATTTGTTACTTAAAGTTTTGTGGAGACTAGAAAGGAATATGTGAGTTCCATCCCTCCGAGAAAGTCTTAAAAAAGGCCTTTCTCCGATCTAAATTTTCGTAAATTTATTCCACGGTCATTGCATAAAATAAATTAAGGTAATAATGTTTGGGAAACTTATTGCGGAAGAACTTTCACGGTTTGGACGTGTTTTTAGAGTGGGGAACAATTATAGTACATAAATCACTTTCCTGGCAAGAGAAAAAAAGCGAACTCCCTTGCATGAGGTTGCCTGACAACACGAAGGGGACCCCTTGATAGACCTCAAAACAGCAAGTGACGCACGCAGAACCGCAACACATCGAGATATCTCAGGAGAACTGAGAAGGGGTTGGTCCAAAAAATACACGAGTCGCAAGGAGGCAGATTATAAATCAATTCATAAAAATCTCGCAGTAAGTAGTAATATTCAAATAGCGTATCCACTATTGCAACAATCCAGCTAACTTTTACTCGTTTCAGTTTGACAATAACACATATACAAAATCAACTCCTTTCCTAAACCGCAATACATCTAAATTAAGACACTGTTTACAAGAGTACGGGTCCAAACTGGTACGGATCGGCCTCGCGTTTACACGGGAACTGGTGGATCCGTACCCGTCTAAAGAGGGTCTAAGACAGACGTCGACGGTCTGGTTCGACGAGAGAAATCAAAGATTTGGCAGACGTAAATTATTAGTAGCCAAAAACCCCAGCTACCAATGCTATTGCAAGTCGCTTCACATGCAATTAACAGTTCATCTTTCAGAGTAAATTCGGTACGGAAGTTTAAAATTTAACTTCATCATCGAGAAGAAAGAATGCGAACTTTAAATTTTTGGAAAGAGAAATAGAAAAATGTCACCATCGGCACTCGAACTCGTGACCAAACCTCCGATATCAACCTCTTCTATTTCCCTTGTCGTCACATTAGGTTCCAATCATACATCAGTCGACATCCAGCTAAACCGAATTGGAGACCAGACACTCTGTGCCATGTGACTTGACCAAAGGAGAACTGCCATCCGACCCGTCATGCTGTTCAAAGCCTCTTGAAAGTTAAAAGGTATCATCGAGAAGCCAGATTTTGTTTCTCGATTTTTTTAGACACTTAACCAACCTCTGCTGCCAACTATCCAAGATGTTAAGTGAAAATCAGTTCGCAAGGGGTGAACAGGATGTTATGACTGGATGTAAAAGGAAGAACTTTTTAAAATGAAAAAAACAACTGTTACATACCTGTACAATCAGCTCCAGAGTATCCAATATAATGAGAGCGACTTCGGCTGCCAGACTACCTTCAATCTGGCTGTTAATCTCCTGTTCACCCCTGTAGGAATGAAAATAACATTTCGTACCATTTTCCTTCAATAAAGAAATGGGCATGGTTATAATTCCAAAAAGCAATAAGGTTGTAGTAGACTCCCCCATGGTCTAATAGGGAGTCAAATGCTGATGTGTTGCAGATGGTATCAGAAGCATGCGAACTGCTCAGAAACATCAGGAAAAGGCAGATGCAATTCCTGAGAAATGTTGCCCGGGAAAAGGTTAGGGAACATCTCGCTTTGACTAGTTGCATTGGCGGGAAAAGATCATATGGCAGACAATGCTAAACTTTTCTGACAACGATGGCTGACATTACCAAAGTAAGACCAAATTCAATAATACACACGTGCCATGACAGAAAAGGTTGGAGGAAGCTCACTACATCAGTGACCGTCAATGGGCTGTGATGTCTACGGCAAGGGAAGATGGATAGGCTCCCCGTTTGGGGAATTCGTGCTTTGACTCACTATTCCAGAGGTGATGCAAATGTGTTTTTTTGTGGGGAATTTTATCCAACCATCGACCAACCAGTTCCAATGTGTAGAATTTAGATATGTATAGTTACATCAATAAGAAACTCTGAAGCTAAATCGAATGATTTTGGATCTAGTGATACGTTGCACATTTACAATAAAAACGGGGTTGGCTGGGAAAGAATAAGATGGTGCATCTAGACCAAAAAAGGGTATAATGTACCAGAACACTATATAATCAAATATATGCTACACTATACAAAACCATACTACACTACGGTATGCTATAAACCCTATAAGATCGATAACGCGAGATGCCATCGACATTGCTATTCTCGTGTTGCTGATATAAACAATTGATCAACGGTGAGACTCCATAACTGCAAATTGAAGGACGTATTTGGATGGCAATATTTCTTATCGCCTTGGGTGATGCCTCGCTTTTGCCATTCTGATCTACGACCACAGAAAATGTTTCAGGGCATATCAATTCTGAAACCCTCTGTACTGCTGCGAAATAGTGCTCATTGTGTAAATACCTCACGAACTATCTAAAGAGGTTCAGATACGATAGGTTGACGACCTTGATCATTCGCCGTTAAAAGTATGTATTATAGAATTTGCGTTGATGATGTACTTGAATGGGACCAATGTGAACAATTAAGAGCGATAGTTTTCTGGGCCGGCATTATTCGATACACGCAATTAAAATCAAACTTCTTTTGTAGAAGTGTAGATCTTAAAGATGGATCAGCCAAGAGAAAAGGTAGAAAGGGATAAAAACAATGTTTCTGTGTCAGGACGAAACACTTGATTGATTTTGATTGATTTCACAGAATGAGATCACCTGTAAGAGCAGGCTTGTTGATGGGACACAATGATCTGATCAAAACTATTATTGCCGAGATGTAAACTTCGTTATTAATATACAATCTAGAAACAGCGGTTTTGCTCCATCATCGACTACACTCGAACGTTTAAAAAGCAAAATTTAACAGGACCTTATTAGATTTGTAAAATGACACAGCTATTGTATGGCAACAGATACAACAGAAGTAAGGTTGCGTTCTCACTGCAAGCATACATACACCTAGCACACAGAAAGGATTCGCCCACAGGAAGCTTTCTTAGTGTTCACATTGAACGCTCTTTGAGGCGCACAGAAGTGTAGCGAATGGAGTAGAGCATGTCCTATTTTTCCGTTTCCGTACGCGTCAGATTGTAAACAAAGTAGCTGCGGGCTGGTCAAGGCCAAAGTCCACTCACATGTACGAGTGCACTAGAGAATGTGGCACAGAGCTTCACAAGAGAACTATATATTTCGGAAACACCCAGTCAGGAACAATGCTATACGTTTGTATGTACAGTTGGTTTTCGCAAAACATTTTTTTGGCGTGCCAAAATATGTGGCACTGATTAGTTTATAGGTTGCATAGTCATTCCCTTATCGTAAGAACTTGTGGAGCAGTACTTGAAGTGATTAGTACCAGTAGAAGTTTATTCTGTTCTCGGAAACATTATTAAAGTCATGTCTTTAGCGGCAGTAAATCATGCACACTCAGATTCATAGCCAGGGTTAGAAATTTGGAGGGACTATTATAAACTTGGGGGCTATTTTGAGTTTTCTGGGGCTAGTATTGTAATTGCTTAAGGAAAGAATACAGATGCTTGTATTTTGATAGAAGAATTAGGGGGCTGAGCCCCCAATAGCCCCCTTTTGGCTAAGAGCATGTATACACTCACCTAATATCTCCGGTAAAACTGACAAAAAGTACAAAGGATATAGTAGACGGAAGTGTTCAAAATATTTTGAGGCTAACAGTGTATTTTTATAAACTGCATGGCTTGTCAACCACCCCTCCTCACCCAGTTTCTACAAATAGAAAATAATTTTATGGCATTTGTGCGTTAAGGCGTGTCCTAACAGGAAAGAAACGCCTTTCCATGTTAATATATTAATCGAAACGTTAATATATTAATCGCTGCCTCTATCGAAATGCGCCTCCCCTTCCAATCCTATTAAATCATTTTAAAAAGTTTGACTACTACTTATAATAAACCCTTACCAGAATAAGTTGAGTAGTGATACGTGATATTTCGTGTAAACTCTAAGAACGTTCAATAATTTGGGGGGAGCATAGGAAGGGGTGGTTTTGGGAGTGGGAGGGTGCCCGAGGGTACCCGAAATAGAAAGTCTTTCATGAGACATTCGAATTTGTACAAAATTTAAAGGCCAGACCTTTCATGGAACTGTATGATTAAGTAGTGTGGTTGATAACTGTCTTTCATCTAAAAATTTCTTTGTTCACCAAATCTCAAACCCTTTAGAAAATGGACATTGCAAATAGCCATTTCATACCTTTGTTCACCAAATCTCAAACCCTTTAGAAAATGGACATTGCAAATAGCCATTTCATACCTTTGTTCACCAAATCTGTCGCAAATGCCTCTATGTATCCTGTGGACGTATCAAACACGAATACTTGATGTGCATTACCATAAACGTCTAGCATTCTTGGCATCAGCAATAATGGAGATCCATGATACCCTACACATCCCGCATCGTATCTGTCAGTTGCTGTTTCTTCTCTCTTGACAATGGGTGTAGCTACGGTCAAAGTCCTTTCTGCGTTTGCTTTGAGGTGTATGCTCCTGTGGAAGAAATATTGGATACTTAAACACCAACATGACAATGCTTATCACGTGCTTGAGTATAAGAGCAGGTCACTAAAAGCGGCGGACATGGTGCAAACCCATTTACCAAATGGCAGCAATTGACGTAAACAGGACTTGCTTGTTTCATCGGACATCAAGAATGATTATATACTAACATATCCTAAATGAGGATAATAAATGTAAGCAGGCTTTGTTCGTTTCATCGCAGAGCAAGAATTATTGCTTACAAACAAATCCCAAAATGGGATAACACAGGTTAACGGGCCTTGTTAGTTTCATCGCAGAGCAAGAATTATTGCTTACAAACATATCCCAAATGAGGATACTAAATGTGAGCAGGTTTCATCGCACTGCAAGGAAAAGTGTTTACGAACATATCCCTATTTACTCTGATGCGGGAAATAGAATAAGAGCTGAAGTAGGACTTATGGAGCGTATACTGTCTCTCCCTTTCGAAAACCACAGCGAGTCCTGATATAAATTCCATATGTACTAATTCTACTCCAAAAAGACAAGTACCTTAATTCTTTTGCCTACTGTAGTTTCCAGGTTGTCATTTTCACTAATCATCACTTACTTCATACTCAAAAATTTAAATGTTATTCACAAGAAAATTTAATCCACTTTGGTGGGAGCTAAACACGAAAAGCGGTGTCAAGGTATCGAATGCATACTCCACAATCAATTTCAAAATGCAATGATGCAATGATGATACAAGAAATATATTTTCGTGAAATAAACCTTCCGTCATTAAGTAGGTTATAAAAACACCATCTTTGCATCGACCAAAACTATCTACTTCGTGTAGGCGGCTGCACAGGCTAAAGTGCTCTCAGAGTTACGGAGAAAGGTTATGGAGCCCTGAAAGTTTGGGAAACACAGCCTAGAATTTAAGGGGAGGGAATGATGTTCTTTTCCCCCAAAAATTGAAAGGTTTAACGGAACAGCAGTAGCAAAATTCGTAACTGTAGAGTCTCTGAGGTGCCCCTAAACTGAAGCATTTTGGAGACCTCCTAAAAGTGGCAATGTTCAAGTTTCTGCTTATTTTTAATCCACTCTCTTAGGTGTGTACGAATTGTTCCTAAGATATTTTGCCACCGCCCCCTTGTCTGCTGATAAACGTCCTAAGCCCCCAAGAATTTCATATCAAACTATTGAGAAATTTGTCTTTGGTATTGGTGAGCAACAATTTAAAGTCAGTAAATGACAAAATTGTAGAAGAAAACGTTTTTAATAAAGAAATAAAATCAAGATAGAAAATTATAGATTTAACCCATATATCATACGTAACATCTACTGCCCCGCTTTCTTACAGTGCCTCATTTAATGTATCCAATGCCCCCTAAGGGCCGCTTTTGCCCACTTTGGAAGGCACTGGTGTACATCAATTGCATTTCATTAGGTGTTGGCGGGCATACGTACAGTTGTAGGCAGCGTGGTACAGTGCTCATGATCCAATAGTTGTGCTATCGAGATCCTGTCAAACCGGTGATGTGCCCTCGGAAAAGGGACTTTACTCCACATATCCCCGATACCGAAGGTTTAGTCTGGTGTCACATTAAAAAAACTAAGTACAGTTTTGTTTTGCTCTCCCTTGTGACAAAATGAATACAAATTGTGTGAGCGCCCTTATTAGCTTATTGGCCTTATCAACCCACACCTACATAAAAACAAACAAGAACGTAGTATAAGCAGTTTTCCATATTGCCTTTCTCGTAGCCTACTACGTGCAACAGGACCAAGGCTCATACGCAGCTGTTTAAGTTAGGCCGCATGTTCGCTTTGAGGCGATGGGACCATTGAAAACATGCCATTGCTCTACGGTGATAAAGAAAATGAAGAACATGAAGAAGAAAAAGAACATGAAGACGAAGAAAAAGAAGAAGAAGAAGAAGAAGAAGAAGAAGAAGAAGAAGAAGAAGAGGAAGTTATGTTGGGACATTTAAATAACTTGGACCCAAACGATTTTATTACTCAGGTTAAAAAGACTCAAAAAGGTCAGTTTCTAAACGGCTTGCAATGAGGATGATTAAACCAAATTCATGCTACGTAAAGTTAAGTTGCCTCACGGTACATCGAGATGGAGACAATACTATTTTATAACAGAGAGAAAAAAGGGTTGGGCTGGGAATAAATTTAAAGTTAGCGTGATTGGTACTGTTGGAACCACGATTTTATGTTGACTAATATACTCAAAGCCTGATCGTTTATGATTAGGGCCCCAACGTTGCGCAAATATAAAAAGTTGAGGGTAACATTAAAATTTTGATCCAATTTTGATAAATCATATCAGTTTCATAGTTTTCAAAACTGTGTAAGCTGTAGTTACTATTTGCTGTTCAATTGCCTTCGTTAAAAGTCTATTTTATATTGAAATTTATGTTGATTGCTTCATGACAGCATCAAATCGGGGCAAGAAATGAAATTCCAAATATGCCTGGTAGAAAACTTGTCACAAACATTTTCTCCATCTTACCCCTATCTCCGTTTTTGTGTGCCATTTTATTTATCCATGTCGGGAATTGTTAGGCATTGAGGATGTTTATTAACATAACATTGCGGTTCTGACTGTATCAAGCATGCTAACATTAGAATGTACACTCCTTTTTCTTTATAAGCATAACGTTTATAAGTATATACTAAGCATATTTCCTAGCCTCGGAATTTTCCCCTCACTTCCATTTCTTCCCAAAGCGAGTGTAAAAAAATAGTGGACGAGGTTAAGTGATAAGAAAGAGCATTTTTGCATGAAATAATCTTTTGAACTAAGCTATGTACAAAGAAATGGAATATCAGACCATGAAATGAGTTTTGAAAATAAGCATACTTTAAGCATAATTCCAGGCTCAAATGCTCGTATAAAAAAGAGTGTAGTCCCAGCAGACACCCAAATATGACCAATTCTCCCTTACGTTTACTGTACATCAGCCTTTTACATCTTTTTATTATAATGCAATCAGTATGGAATTGATCTATATGCATTTAGTATGCAGATCTTCAACTCAAGTCTCTTAACTTTTTATTATAGTCAAAATCAGCACTTAACGTACTTCCCTGCTAGTGGATATTTTTGGTTCAATTTTAGAAAGAAGAAATGCAAATAAGCGCCCAGGACTCAAATAAGTGCACAGTCTGGGGAAGATATTTCTCACAAGCGCCCAGGTCTGAATAAACTCCCAGTATATATTGGATAGGTGAAAAAGAAACAAAAACCTTTTTGAATTTTCTTTGACTTTGGACCTCTAAAACGTTTACATGCTCTCACAAATAAATAGTCTCGTTGACGTTCTGTTTAAATCTATTCTATAGAAAGATCATGTATGTTTAGGTATCTGTTTTTCCTTTCCTTAATAAGCGCCCCGGTCTGAAGAAGTACCCAGTCCGAATCCGCGCCCACCCAGAAACTTTTGTTTTTAAATAAGCGCCCAGGGCGCTTAATCGGTCATTTACGGTAACTGAATTTTGACAAGAAATCTTCTTCTTGATAACTGTTTGCACTTGCATATCTCTTGTTATTGGCCAATTCTTAAACATTTTATATTGAATATTGCGTTGAGCAACGAATTCGTTTTGCTAAACGTTTTCGCCATACACTGATCACAGCAATCGTATGGAGTGAAATTAGAAAGCTATCACGATGAATTTTTTGGTAAAAAGTGTCCTCGATGTGATGGACATACCATTTTGGTTAAGTAGTGGAACTTGTTTAGGTAAGTAATAGTCCTACAGATATTTCTCTTCGAGTAATTAATTATCTAAACATGAAGTTACATCGACGCACAAGAATTAAGCATGCCGCGTTGGACTTGCCGATGACATCAAATGCATTTGTGGCGAAAATGTTAAAAACAATCCTAGAATAAATGTGACTCTATAATCCCTGCGAAGACGTTCAGAAAAAGACCTGCGCAAGAAGCTAACTGATTGTTTAAGTCATTACGTTTGTGGGGTAAGGTTGTCATGTTGACCAGTGTGCCATATTAGATAAAACTAGCCCCCTTTCTGTGCATAGCCTCGTTCTGGCGACTTGTTGGCGGTGAAAATTAACGCGCCCGCGATAGAAGAGTCGAGTTGTTGTAGGTGGAGTTGAGATAGGACGGTGATTGTGTTAGACGTGTGATATAAAGGATTAATAGGGCTAATTGCAGTTGGATGAACGTTGTATTTTCTACTGTTGTATAATCTTCCTTAACAACCAGCTATGTTTCTGTACTATTGCAAGAGAAGTAACCATGTCTCCGTTGTACTCTTCACACAACAATTGCGACAATGAGGCTATGTATATCAAAATTTCAAATCAGAGACAAGATATTTGAAGTACAACAGGAACAGCTACATAGTTTTGTCTAGGAAAACGCATTTGAAAACCATGACACGTTGGAGGTAGTGGACTCTTAAGAGTGGATAGGAATTTTGAGATCATATTGAAACATCGAGGATAATGGTAGGTAATGGTAAATCACGCATTGAATAGGAAACTGTAAGAAATTAACACATTTCTAGAAGGTAGAACCTGAAAGTCCTTTGATGCCGAAATTCCTCACCACAGATTCCTTTGCAGCTCGTTAGCATTCGCGTAAATGAGTTAAAGTAAAGAGGTGTCGGCTGCACCTGGTCGCATTACGGTATAACGTATAGCCACTGCCAGCTTAGAAAATAAAGCTCATTGCAAAATGCCCTTATCGTTCATTTATTAGTTTTATTTTGATGAACGGAGAGGACAGTATACATTTGAACCATTAGTGTAGTTGGGCGTTGATCGCGATCTTTAAACCCAAAGTATCTGCCATGAAACCAACGTTTATTGTTGCCTTAATACGTTGAAGAAATTTCAGTCCTTCCGTACTGCCGGTGAGTACATTGGGTAAGATTTGACCCGGCAAGCTGCATCCTCCTGTATGACCTTAAACTAATGACAATGGTGATTGTGGTGATGGTGGTGACGATGTTGTTGTTGTTGATGATGATGATGATGATGATGATAATGCTGATGATGATGGTGGTGGTGGTGGTGATGGTGATTGTGTTGACAGAAACCATAAATGATGACGTGTTAAATTTATTTTGTCATGACTACTTATTCTTTTTTTTATGTAACTGAAAATGTATATCTTCTTTGTAATTGTGACCTCAAGGATGGTTTAGGCAGTGCAATTTTATACCTCATTCGAAGGATGTGGACATTGGAATATGGATTTCAGATTTCAATCCCAACATCGCAGAGGAGTTTCAAAACAGTGGGCTAGTACCAAAGCATGTATTTGGGAAAGTAAGACATAGTTTTTCTTCGTAATTTAAAACATCACATTTTAAGATGTTGAAAGATCAAGTAATTTTCTATAATTTTATTTGGTCAGTTTCTCTAGGAGACAAAATCAAATATCCATGATTTTCCAGTAGCCGAACGCGATAGTTTGTCTTATTGCGTATATGAAGCTATTCGTACTAATTTTCCCGAATACACTTTACGTTGGAAGTTGAAATAGTACTGCCATTATCTAAAATTATTCTTCTTTTTCTGAAGTAATGTGACTCAGGCAGGGGCGTTTTAGGGTATGGCGGACAGGGTGGTAGCCCAAGGCCCCGCGCTCAAGAGGGGCCTCGCGCTCAAGCTATACTCATTAATGTATACACACGCTGCACTGCATATAGGAATCTAATGCCCAAATGCCAATGCACAGTCCAAAATTAACCCGCAAAGAAACAAAAATGGTCCACAAATGGTAAATAATGGATATTGGCATCAGAATAGAGACACAGGGAGGGACTGACTTTCATATTTGATACGACCCCCATCTATTGTAGCTCGAAAGTTAACAGAACCAGTGATAGTAAGTCTTTGAGTACATTAATTGCCTTCAAAACCAGATTGCAACGTTGGACGGGGGTTTGCATCAGAAATCGAACGCTTCGAACTCTTCTTATTCGTAATTTACCGCTCTTTTGAAAGCCTTTAATATTTTCATGTAAATCGTAATATAGCAGCGACTTGTGTTTCTTACTGACAGAGGTTATGAACTTTTACTTCTTAAATTGGTGTTATTTAAGAAAAACCTATCAGAAAGTGTAGAGTATGGTAAGCCGATGTTTGGTTCGCTTGAAATATTCAAATATGTAAGCTGAATTCGTAAATTTTGTTACGGTCCACCGTCTTTAGCTCCGCCTCACTTTTATTCATATGTAGCATTTACAAGAAAAAGTTTAAATTTAATGTTTTACATCTGTCTTTGTTCAACTGCTTATATTCTTATCTCATCTATTAGATAAACAGTAATTTATTTAAAATCCAATTATTAAGATACAAGCAACATCTATTATCTTCGTGACTGGAGACGTAGGATGTGTTATATTCAAAATGATAGTCTTGCTGACGAAGAAGAATGCTTTATCTAAATGTATTAACCGCAGTTTAGTTCTTGATAGAAACAAAATATAAACTTTATGTTGGAGATGAAGCGTATCGCAGAGAAAAGATAACATACCTCTTGTTAAGCATAACGCTTAAACTATTCCTCCATGAACACTAAGAAAGCATACTGCAACGTACTTCAGCATATCTTTACCAAAAGTGCCTTCGCCAACTGAAACCGTTACAAAACGTTAAAGAATATAACAATAGTTGTCAGGGGTAACGTCTTAACAACAGAGCTACTCATGACGTATTAGTGTCCAACCCTTTCAACGTAACTGTTCGTACTATTGTTATCAATTTGCAGCATTGCCTGAGTTCAAACTTGAATTTCCTATCTCCGTCTCTATGCCTGGACTTGTTGAGCACTGACTTAGAGTGTTGCATATCATGCAATTTATGCCTGGTAAACGTGTGAAGAAACGAAAAACATCTCTATTTCAACATTATTCTTTCGTCTATTTTCGTGTATGTATGAATTGTTGAATGTATGAATGAATGATAACCTGTCATCTTAGAAAAGTCGCTGATTTATGCCAGAGCAAATGCGCACAGAGAGGGGGTATATATATATCTGTTTCTAAGCTAGAAGTAGCACCAATGGCCTGAAGTGATTGGCAAAGCTAGAATTTGAAGAAGTATACGTACATACATTTGGCGCCGTATATTAGTTTCATGACATATACAATGGATGGCCAATAACAATCAACAACAATTTTTGTCTTTCTTTATTGATATTATATTTTGCTTTAATAACTCTCTCCAGAATGCTCTAACTTTAAGGGAAACTTGAAGAATTAAACGTTTGTTTTCTCAGGCCATACGTTACGATAAAATTGGCTATAGGCTCCCTATGCCTTCACTACAATTTATGTTGCTAGCTTCTTTTTCCTGTAGGCTACACTTAACAAGGAGAAGACGCCATTAAGTATGGGCTTGATTGGTCTCCTAGAGTATTGAGGGGAGGGCTTTTTCAGCCCCCTTTAATATCTCTGAAAATACTACAGCTATGGCTGTGAAACTTTGATGGATCATTGAAGTCTTCCTCTAGTGGTCAGAAATGTTTTGATATTTTGTTCGTTTTGTCTCGAGGAATCAAACTGCTTCTTTGGTTTACGCCGTGCGCGCACCTGCACATGATTCGTTAACGAAGTTCTCCCATAACGAAGCAATCTTTGACGTCTCTCTCTCTCTCTCTCAATGTTGAAGTTTTGCGACATTTGCTGCATATCAACCTAAACATGTCTCTTTTATCGAAAAGGCGTTGGTTTAGTAACCATGAGGTCGTGGGTTCGAGCCCAGTCAGCGCCCATAAATTGCAAGCTATTGTGGTAATGCTCCACTATTTGAGAGTTACATATAATTGCGATGTGTCTGCTGAGAATATATCTATATATATTTATACACACTCCATCAACATGCTTACAATGTTTTCACTCAGCACATCCACCTTGGACGACTTCCAGGCACTTTTTTGCACGAATAGGGGGGCCAGATTAATGAAAAATGAAAAACACTGATGGGAAATAAAGATGAAAACATCGTACAACTACAACCATACTTAACTTGACAGCCTTTGAAGTGTACATTCATTAGTAAACGTTTACGTCATCGCAGCTCTATCAACTATTGCCTCCATAAAATGTATGCTGTAACAGTATAGCTTAAATTTAAAATACAAGTTTTTGTTGTCATCCCCTAAATATATACACATCAGAGAGATAAACATTTTTTCATACGTTGAAGAAATCGATCTAACTTACAAGTAAATACGGTGAAGGTGAAAACATTGAGCCAATATTGTCTGAAACACATGTATACGTAGCTTTGTAAGGTGATGCAATTACAACCGGCATAAACAACTAACGTAAGAGCACAGCATGGTTAGCTTTACTAGTGAGGTGTACAGTGTAATGTTCATTTAGCAGGTGTTGACATTTTCTGTCTGTCATTACAGCAATCTCTTTTTTACTGTTCACATCCACTATCACCTGAAACTGAGACTATCTAAGCCAGTGGTTCTCAACGGGGGCGCTGGCGCTTTCCAAGGGGGCGTTAGCGAGCAAGGGGGCAGTAGGGGGGCACTAGTGATTAAAAGAGGCGGTGAGAGCGACCAAAGGGGGCGCTGCCATGACGAAGGTGCATTGTTCATGTTTCGTGCTCTCTTGGAAGTATTTTCCTTAAAAATGAACTGGTTTGGTTTTGCTTAATGTACTCTTGAGTGGCAAATATACGTCCTCCCCTCTTGTGTTCTTATTCCAATTTTTTCGAAGCCTCTTAATTCTTATTAGGACTCACAGCTTAATATTTTTGGGCTGCCTCTTTTGCTAGGAAAGCCTCAAGTTTTAATTTCATGCTTGATAAGTATACAGATTCTTTTTTGTAATAAACTAGTACTGGGACACCCTGAAAATTCAGAAACTCTCACTAATGAGCACCTGTAGGTTAAGCAACTTTTCCAAGCTTGTCAGTTCATGACCCACTTGAGTAGTTTGCCCCTATTTGAGTGGGCGATGCCTTCATCACATAAACTTGCTTACAGTAACTCTCTTTGAAACTCCTCCCTTTCTTTGTCATTGCCGTGACACCACTGCATACAATGTGACTTTATTTTACAGTATGTTAATTACACTTTTAAACTATTACATGTTACTGGAAAATTATTTAGTTGATTACAATACCGTTTTGCAGCTCTAAGGTGTTGTTTTATCTTGTTTAAAATTAGGTAAGTTGTTTCCTATGTCCCAGTTTGAAGAAACCATTAAGAAACTGAAATTATTAATTTCTTAAGAAAAATTTAAAAACTGGGGCCTGAGTTTCTTACAAAAAAATATGTGTACGTTGAATAGGAATTTACCGTCGGTAGTGTTAAGGGGTATTCCAAAACGATTTTTCAAACGTCATTCAACTTCATCCGGACTGTCACAGACACAAACATTTGAACCCTGATTCTGTATTCTATTATTGCGAAAGAAGGACATGTTTTTAATTTCTCTAAGCCTGTACCTTACTGGGCTTATTTGATGCAGACATGTTTTTGAAACTTCAGCATAACAAGAGTTCTGAAGGTTGAGTGGAACAACAATATGCTTGACTACGAAACTACCTAAAGAAGCTACTACTGCGGGAGAATTCTATTCTGTTTTGAAAGATGTTAAAGACTGATCTAAAATTAGAGAGGGTTCATAAACCAAGATTAAACTAGCAAATCTTTGAACCACTAACTAAAGTTAAGTTTCGGAGGAAAGAAAGTATTCCCGGTGTTCATAAATTTTCAGGTGTTGCAGTAAGATCGCTGGTGTCCATAGTGGTACAATTCTCAATCATAAGGGCGGACCTAGGGGTGGCATGTGTAACTAATTATCTCCCCCGTTATTTTGCGTTGTAATTTTTAAAATATGTAGGTAATCAAATTAAGATATTACTTATAATTGATGCGAACTTTTATATTTTGAGGGGGAAACCCACAGACCCTCTTTGGGCAGCTTGTAAGGTGTCTCCCTTCTTCGAAATGTTCTATAATAGCCACTGAATCTATAGATTATATAATCATCTTAGCTTCTGCAGACAAAAAACTCAGAAAATACTTCTTGAGTAGTTTTGTCTGGAAGGAACGAATAATCATTTCGATTTCTAAGGACTTGGGATCAGATTTGGGCAATATTAAAAACAAAAAACTCCAAAAGCTAAAATTGATCAGTTGCAAATAATGTTTTTAGCTCTTGTTTTACAAAATATCCAGTTCGAGCACATGTGCATTTAACTTCTAAAACTTCGTGAATGTGTCTAACTGGTACTGTAAAGATTGTAACGTTGACAAATGCCAAATTTATGTTAGTAGATGAATGCTAAATTTATCACATTTATGTAAATGCAGGATATGATAAGCTGTCCGCTACGTATCTGTAAAATGCTAGGAAAGGGTTTACAGGGATAAGTTATTTTTAATTTGCTTTTCATTCTCTGCTAGCTCATTTAGTCAAATACATGCGTAAAAATCGAGGAAGATTATCAGATTTTTTTGTAGTTAATTTCCTTTGGAAGTGGTATTGCCAAAATGGTAAAGAATAGTATTATGCAAGGTTGGAATAGCCCTAAGTGACTATCTAGGCTTTCGTTTGGGAGCACATAAAAAGAGAACTTTCGAATGGGACACAAGGATTTGTAAACGTTTACCTAGTGCATAGACTAAACGATTTATCTGCTTTGTTACTTTTAATTTGTACTGATTGGGGTCCTCCCCAACGTGTGTTAGATTTATTCACCACAATATCCGAGTACAAGAGATTCACTTAACGTAAATCAGATCGGCAAAGAAAATTGTGTACCCTAAGGGTTGATTTGCATGTGTTTGGTGGACACTTTCTCTTCCAAACTATGCCTGAAAATAAGTCAAAGGGCGATGTATTAGATGCTCTGCTACTTGATTATGGTATATCTCATGGGTTACTTCTGCCCGAGTTGACCCAACTGAGAGGCATCAGTGGTGTATACTCAAACTACCGTTGATTTATTATTTAACTTGTTTGTGGCGGTTTTACTGTTCCGTTAGTATACGTTTAATAACGGACCCACATTAAATCAGAGATCTTTCTTTGAGCGACTCGAGTGCCTTGTGCAATCCTCTTTTTTTGCATCCACACAGCCAATTTTCTTTAAATTCGTATGAATGTATTTCTCTACATTTGCATGTGACAAGGAGAATATTTAAACGGTATCGTTACAGTAGGCTAAGCACGTTCGTGTGTCGATCGATAGCGACCTTTTGGATGGTACTTTAAAGGGTTTTGACTGAATTTCGTTTCTCAATGGCTGTAGGGCTCCAGGGAGCAATGGAAATTGTGCATCAGACTTGGGGGAATATTAGCTGTTGACGGAACATATACTCAAAATCTAAGTAAATCAGTCAATATATCTTGTTCGAAATTTCAATGTCGGACATTATAAGGTGCGAACTTTTGGTAGTCAATGAAATGAGCCTTAAGACATTTTGGCTACGGGACCATGCATATGGCCTTGATTGGGTTTAGCAAAGTTATTAGGGCTTCGGAACCAAATGTCAGAGAAGATCAACCCTGAAACCCTTAAAACTATAAATAAAGTTGCCTCACCGGCCAGATGTATTTCATCTATCTATGTACCTATATCCATCTATCTACATGAGTCTATCTAATCTGAAGGTTAAACTGTTTCACATTTTTGGATACATACCATATGTATATATTTATGAAGGCCCATCCCATCTGTTTTTAAATATTCCTTACTCCGTTAAGAATACTAAACTACTACTAGTACTAGTACTAGTACTAGTACTACTACTACTTCTACTACTAGTCTTCGACACGACTGAAAAGCCACATTTCAATGCAAAAAAATCTAGTTAGTCTGATCTTCATACAAACAGATCATCAGGAGTGTCCTTAACACATATACATACAATTAATCTGACGACAGTAATATTCCTACTTCGTAGGCGCATTAGTACAGCACAGAAAGATGATACTCATACACTTATATATTCACATTTATCGCACCTTCGTACGAGCAGGCACAAAATAACGAACCACAATGCAGGAAAAAACGGTGGGTGTATAACGCTCTTGTACTCTAACAGCCGCAGTATTTCAACAACAGCAAGACTTGTATTCAAGCCTTTACACGAAGGGGGGGTCACTCAAGTACTTTAAGAAGTGTTGATTTCAATTATCATAACAGTCAATCATAAGAACCACTAAACCACAGCGTCTCCACTTTGCGGTTGAGTTACAACCACAAACAAATACAATCATGACCCACTTATTACGTACTGTCTAACATAAAATCAAATTGAAGTAGACTCGTCTATCATCGTGAAATAAACCGTTTATTTTATAAACAACCTAAATTTACCATAATGGGCATTCATTTGAGAAAATACAGAGTTTTAATAAGTAACTATATTTAGGTAATGACGGCAATGGTAATGACGTCACTAGTGACATTGTACTGAACGGCTCAGAGGTACAGTAACGTGAACGTTTGGTGTATGTTTTAAAGAGTGGCTGATTGAAATTTTCATGTGATTTAACAGGAGTAGTCTTCAGTCGAAAATTTATACATAACATATAATATACATCATAAAATTTGTATACGTTTTAAACGTAAGAAAAGATACGTGAAGCAGCAATTTATTCACACACTTTCATTTGTTCACGTGTAAACAAGAATGATACTATGACAAGCTAATACTTGCTTTTCATCGAGAAGTGTGGATAAATACGCTCCATTTTCGATGAGACTTTGTATCTTTCAACGGGATTTGAACAGCAAGATGGGCCAGACGGCAGCTTTCCTTGGTCAAGTCACATGATACAGAAAGATTGGTAACTAATTGCGTGGAGTTGGACCTCGACGTCCACCAATGAGTGATTGGAAGCTAATGTGGCGACTAAAGAAGGGGAGTGTGTTAACATAGCGCAGTTGGTAGAGTACGCGCCATAAAAGCGTGGATCACGGGTTCGGTTTCACGGCAGTGAAATATTTTCTATTTCTCTGGTGTGTTTTCAAACTAATGCCCATTTACGATCCTTCATACTTAACGCTTAGCCTTTCCTTCGTTAACATAGTAACAAAGAGCTGTCCTTGTCTGTTCCAGCCCCCTCTGGCAGGCGACGTGAGAAGGAGGAACTTTAAACGTCCGTTAAATGGCAACACGTGAACAATTAGATCGGTCTAGAATTAAACACTGACCAGAAATAATGTCAAATCTGTTTCCCTACGCAAGCAAAATCTACAACCACACAGTAAACAATTAGATTTTAAAAATGTATCATCACTTTTTCAGGGTTCGTAAAATATACAGATGAGATAGCGGGACGAGTAGCACAGCTTTGAACCACAAGCTATCTAATATTCAATCTTTCGTGCTCTTGTATGAATTCTGCTTTTTCTTCTCTGTTAATCTTGAGAGTCGAGGAAACTTTTCAAAGTAATGTACTTTGACCTCATTCCTACGACAACCTTTTAAACGGTTATCTGTTCCGTTTAAGATGTGAACTACATTGTTTAGTTATGCACTTTCAGCAAACTTTATTATAACCGGAAAAAAATCGACTACAAAATACAGGTTATATCTGTTAGAAGTAGAATAGCGCACCAAAAAAATTTTGAAAATCTGTAACACATTGTAATTATCAATTTCTGCTATCCAACTTTTGACTATACAAAACCACTGTTTAAGGGGATGGTATCAAATTTAATTCATCGGTCGAGTCTCCATTATAGTTGTTTATATTATTTTGAAATGCATATAAGGTTTTCTGGCTTTTATGAACTGCTTCCAGGACACCCAATTACAGACCTGGCCTTGTCTAGATACATAAGCAATCCGCCTTGTACATTTGGACTCAGTTTTGGTTCTCAAGCAAGTGCTGCACTGTAGCAGATTCATATTAATTAACGGTGTTTTTAATATTTAAAAAAGAAGGTAGCTGATTTCTTTTAGGAGTTGATGTTTGGCAAATAAACAATGGAACATGCTGCTAAATTCTGTCAATCAAACTCAAAGCCGTGCTGTTTTAAGAAGTTAATGTTTCCGCCATTTTGAGCAGTATTCTCTACATTCAGTGCTGTCTGCTATTTATAAGTATTGCCTACTGCTAAGAATCATCTGCTTAGTCCAATAGGGCAATGGTCTACAGCCTGGGGTCCGCAAAGGATGTATTAGGAGTTCGTAAGCTATCAAAGACCAGAACGAATAATGGTATAATTTGTTTTATCTGTGGCATCATTCTCACAGTAGAAGTAACAAGAGCAGTGAAAGCGCTATTTCCTGCTGTAAGATTCCTAAACAAACAATTAGCAATGGATATCACGTGCACATGCGCATTTCATGTAACTCATTTCATTCATTTTATTGTGCTAACGGATTCGGAAGTGATATATCTAACACGGGAGTTAGCCGTCGGAAGTGAAAAGTTACAGACCAGTGCAACAGATATACTTACGTATGACATCACAACTTCATGAAAATCATGACTGAAGCAAAATTTGACTCCCAATGTATATTTCGTGTTGCTATAGATATTCTTTGCAAATTTGAAAGAAATTTGTTGCACAACAATTGAGACATGCCCTTCAGTAACAACAAGTAAGACATGCCCTATCAAAGTTTGAGTTGTGGTGAAGCAACTACTATTACATGGTAGCTGCCAATTTGACGCAAGGATTACAACGTTGTGTAACCTTGACGTAATTTGTGTAGGACTTGAATTGCCCTCTCTTTCAATATTTTTGTTATAAGGGGATATTCTATTCTTTGTATTTATGTATAAGTGTTTGTGCTTGTAAATTGATAAAATACAATTTCATTTGGACCTCAAACACAAGCTGTTGATGATGATATTATTTGTTAATGCTTGTTTCGTCGCTGGATTTAATAGCCTTGCTGCTATAGTTTTGTTGCGAAGACATTGTTCTCTAACGTATGAACATTTTGACCCATGTCCCTAATTTAACGTACATTGTTCTTTTAAAGTACGTTGTTAGTTTTAACATACATTGTTATTTCAACGTCGGTCGCCATTTTAACCCAAGTCGTTATTTTAACGTATGTCGCTAGTTTAAGTGACTTCTTATCGACATTGGATTGACGTCATTATGGCACCATTTTAAATCCGAAACACGACCTCAAGACAATTTTCATATTCAATGAACAATCAAGGTTGATTCAACAACAGAATACACGACCACTTACGTTACTCGCCGTAAATATATTAGGTCTCTTTCAGTTTCAAACGAGGGAATGCTGCTATTTTCATCTCTTTGTGCTATCTTTGTGGAATCTGTGAACATTTTTCATCTCGAATATTCTTTACGCAAACAGAAAGGTATTATATTGAAGTTTGATTGTCTTTAGGTTGTATTGTTTAAGCAGACCTTTGCACTAACTTATGCTAGCTCCCTACTCCCTCATTCTGGTAGGGTAAAATCGATTATTGCGATACACCCAACCCATAACAAACGAAAACGCTTTTTCATTGTGACATACATTATACGCATAACATAAATGGATTGCTGATTATGTGTATTTAGGCGGAATGTAAAGGAACTGGGTATACTCGATTTCGGTAAATTATAGAAACCAAATAAATGGTTATTAAAAGGAAGGGCATGATGTAAAATGCATGAAATAGGTACCGACGGATAGGATTTTATTCAGAACAACCGCTTATTTTTAGAAAAGTACTAAACATCAAGGTTCCGTGACAGTACAATGCTCTAAATTTTTGCAAGAAACACAACTAACCGCTTCTACAAAGCACGGGGGGGGGGCGACGCGGGCGAGTGGGGGGCGGGCGGGCGAGTGACGGTGCAAGGCGGAGCTTGTCCGGGGGGCAATTCTCCGGGGGGCAATCTTCCTGGAGGTAATTTGATGGGAATTCACCGGGGCGCAATTTTCCGGGGGGCAATTCTCCGGACACGCTACGAAACGAGCGCGTTATTGACCTAGGCTACATCGCTAAACAATCACAATAGACTTGATAACTTTGCTGACGGTATGCCGAATGAAATAAAATTACCTGGTAACTGCAAAGAAAAGTATAACCAAGCAGTAAAATGCTCACTGTATCGCTCGGTTAAAATTTCCCTGTTTCTGACAGACAAGGTAAAATCTGTTAAGAGCAACATGTACAACATCTGTTCAAAACGGAAGCTGGTCCTTCTTGTAATCTTACACCAACACTTGACATCAACTTGTCTCTCGCAAGTTATTGTAGAACTAGGAGTCATCTACAGGCCTATTTCACGTTTGACTTGAATTATGACCATCATTAGCCGTGTAGCTGAGCTAAGAAGCGCTATCGTGCCCACTTCGGTTTGATGCTGGTTTACTACCTCGCCTGAAAGGACTCAACTTCCATGGGCCGACAGCTTGGACTGTTTGCACAGCGGGTTTATGCGGGTTGGCTTTCTTCTGACAACAATGAAGCGTGTTCTCAAGGCTCTCCTTTTGTTTCACATGGCCAAGGCAAAAGTCAAAGCGAGGCAATCATGTCGGCGCCCAGAACGGCAATTTTAACGACTTTTACGGGCTTCTACAGAAAGTACGGACAACATAAGACAAAAATAATGGGCGGAGGCATATCAGTCAAGTATGATGAACAAAATTTCAAAAAATTTCTGACCACTGGAGGTACACTTTAAGCTTTATAACGGTGAAAGTCAAATATCAGAGTCTGGGAGCAAGAGCTTTTAAATGCAGCGTGCAAGGGACCTTGGGGATAGATACGTCGCTAATACAGAGCATCGCTGTCATGTAGCATAAATTCATTGATAAATGAGTTTGTTGATTACGTTTTGATCTTTAAAAACCTATTTCTTGTCGAGCATGAGTGTCAGGGAGCCTGCCGTTGCCACTGATCATCAAACTCCTCCTCTATCTCAATCTTTTAGCACTTTTCTTAGGAAAGAAAGCATCATTTTCGATTTTAATCGTACTGTAAGCTTGCTATTATTAACCTTTGCACATGCCATGATCTTTCGAGTGTCCTGTCGTTGCATGCAACAAATACAGAATATCACTACCGTAAATGAACGATTAAGCGCTTATTTAAAAAACAAACATTTTTGGGTTGGCGCTTATTCGGACTGGGCGCTTATTCGGACCTGGGCGCTTATTAAGGAAAGGAAAAACATTGCTTATTACCATTGATGATTATTTATCTTTCTATATACATGCTTTTACGTTAATAGGATTTCAGCTTTTTGTCCGAATTCGACCAAGAGTTAACCAAGAAACTGCCTGCATCAGACGCAACCGTTCAATAAAGCAAGCAAATTCAAACAAGACATCAGCACATATTTTGAAAGGCGAAATAAGCAAAATTGTGAGCTGCTTTATACTATATTATCAAGGAAGGTCACTTGATAATTCAAGATCGGCACAAATTGAGAAAACGGAAAGCGTCGTTTCTTCTGTAGTCTGTAGTCTGCAATCTACACGGTAAAATTTTTTTTCCCGGGGAGGGGAGTGCTTTAACAACATGCAAAGAGTTACTGAAAATTTTGCTTCATTGGCATAATTTCCGTTTATATTTGATTAAACAAATTTCGTCCAGAGATTTGTTATTCACCTTTTACTGATAAACTAAGAATGTGTCACGTCATATCGGTCTGCATAGGTTACAACCAAAATTCACAGGCGTAGAAAGTAATTTCCTTTTTCAAGGGGGGGGGGGGGGGGAAACTGCAGCGTTTGAATAAACCACCCTTTATCACAAATATTTATACCAGGATTTTTCAAACAAAAAAACCCCTAAGGAATTTCTGTTGCTCCTAACCTGGTCCAAGCAACATTCCTCCACGATCTGCCATTCCGCCGCCATTCTAGGTCCATATTTGTGGTCACCACTGAACCAAAATTTTATGCTCCCAACTTTCTTAGGGGGACGCTATGTAAGATGTTGTTCTACCATTATATGTTAAGTAAGCACATTATGTGAATTGTGCCATGTCATTAAATGGATGCTTTTGCGTCCTTATTATGTTTCCGGCGTTCCTATTCTAAGGAATTGCCACATGATACTTTATTCCTCCTCTTTCTTCTCTTCCTTCTCTTCTTTGTCTTGTCTTCTCCTCTTCTCTTCTTATCCGTCTCCACCTTCCCTCCTTTCTCTTGCAGCTTCATTAGCGTATTTTAATCGATAGACAGCATTTCCTATGCAGAGACTAGTAATAAAAGACGTCTTTAACATTTGGTTACCTCCTCTTTTCTCATTCATACAGTTGCTCCCAGGGACCTTAAGAAGACTGTTAGATCACCATATAAGCTTGCATGTATTGTGTGGGTACGCTGTCTGCCTTTTTTCAGGTAAGCTCTCGGTAATAAATTGAATGCTTTTTACCTTAACAATTGACATGCTGTTTTATCCTATGTCGTTATGACATATTTGTGCAAGTCTGCGCTTTCAAATTGTAAGCTCAGCTACTGCAGTATATATACCCTTTTCTTACCAGGCGGGGACGTTCGAGTGTTACAAACGATAAAGGATTTAGACAAACTGTTAAACCTGTGGTAGCTTAATGAGAATTGACGCGTTTAAGAATACATTTCCAATGTTTGTGCGCTTTTGATGATTATTACCTGCGTCCCGGTGAGACATTGTGGAAAGTTTAGGGACCAGAATGTTAAGATTGTTTTGTTAGAAGGTTTTGTCAAGTCAGTTTCTTAATAGTTTTGCAGTGAGGAGCCTGGTAACCCAGGATGAGATCCAATCATGTTCTAGGCTGTTACATAAAGGTGACAACATACGAGGCTCAGTGGTAGCAGCCTACCATGTTAGTTTCCATCCACCTTTTAAAAACCATGTGGCAAACGCGTTGCTAACCTCGGAGCTTCAAAACACACTCATTTTAGAAGGCATGTAAACATCTGCGGAGCATTCAATCTATCAGATCACTGCACAGCGTATTCAATTTCAAGGCAAATATGGTGTTTGATGGCTACCGTTGTTAGAAAGACAAGAACCTGTTAAGAATATTTCGATCTATGCCGCGTGTTGAATGGAATTCCCTATGAATGGTTCCCTGTATTCTATAGTAGATTATATTTGGAGCTGGGGACGCACATAAGGGCTAATTGATAGGATACTAAATGCAGCTCGCTAGTGTGTAACCTCTTGTGCTACCAGCTTTATTCATTTTCGTTATCTTCTTATTTTGCATTTTACCCCTTGTATAGTTATTCATACTGTTGCACACTTCATCAACAATTATCGATTCAGAGTGAATTTCAGTACAAGATTCTCAGAGCTGAACCTTGCTACTAATAAAAATGATGTAAGTATTGATCAGAAGTTCTTACATTGTATTGATGCCATGTGTTGACTTAAAATTCAAGCGATTGCAGCGGCGTGACCAGCTACTTCATGTGGTGACTGTCAGCTTTGTTTGTTCAAACTCCACCCGAACTTATGATTCAAATGTTGACATTGCGACATTTGTAGGTGCTGTTACAGTATTGTGCGCTTGGTTCATAATTTCCGTCGAGAGGAAGCTTGTAGTTTTATTAAGGCAAAGAACAAAAATATCTTGGAACCGCCGTAACAACATGTGTGTAAATCTTTAAAGAAACACGAAGAAAACAAATATTTTTGTCACAGAAATATGATAGCTAATTGGTCGTTCTGCTTGATACACATTATATTTTCTGTTTTAGTTTTTATTTGTTTGTAGTTAAAAATTTTTTTTACGTAATGGCTCAATTACGCAATTGATTTCATGATTTCACCTTTGGAATCTTCCTATTAACGTGTGTCGTGGGTCATTAGTTAGTCTCTCTAACCATTTGGTATTTCTCTAACAGGATACCATTTTATATTCTGTTGTTGTGAGTTGTGCTCAGGTAACTCAATCTCCACATTATTACGATTCGTAAACTTTCATAAAATCATAATACGGTCCTACATTTTCTGTAATTTTGATGCAAATAATATTTTTGCTTCATTGCATGTTTACCATGCAACCGTATAATTTGCAATCATTATTATGCAAAACACAAGGTGGCTCAGATGGAGGTTGTCACCAAAATGTATCATCAACAAAGGTTTGGAGAGTGGGTTTTAAAAGATTCATATATAAAAATTACTATACTATTTTTTAAATAGTTCTTAAAGAATTTGTGTCCCTTTTTTGAAAGCACTTGGACATGCAATAGTCACATCCTTTGCTATATAATTACAAATTAACAGCTAGTAAATAATATTTGTAAGATAGTTGACATCAAAGATAAATTACATTATTGCTTGAGTTCTGTTTCACTGTAAATTTATCCTAAATTACCAATGTGATGATCTACTTACCATTTTACAGCATACCCTTTACCATTAAAAATAACGACAGAAATTAACAAACTAGTTTACATCTAGTGCGGCTTGGTTTGTATAAAATAGGCTGATCTTATAAGTACATGGTGCAATCTAGTGAATTCCCTAACCTGTTGCATATATGACCTGCTTTCCCATTAAAAGTACCAGTCTATCAGCAATTAAACTAGAAATAGGTGATGTATGGTGTTTTGTTGATTAAGCATGTAACGCGAATGGGTTAGAGTAACCGCAAAAATCGTATCTTCGATATTGCAATTAGAACTGAGAATCAACAAATTTTGTGCAGTTTTTAGATATATTCAACAGTAGACTAAAATAATAGCTTCATTCGTCTTATCATGAACAACAGGCTAACTTAATATTTTGAGACCAGACTGTTTTTAAGAACGGCCCAAAGATATCAAAGGAATAAGTCATATGGGTACACTAGACGATGCTTCTGTTATCCTTTCTCTCGTTTAAGACATTAACAGTGTATCTTACAATTATGGTAGCGAAGACACGAGATGGCTTTTCCAAAGCTCTGGAAAACAGATGATATTAAAATACCTTTTTGCAACACACTGCAGTACTGACGACAAAAAATGCCTGTTGATTACATAGAAATTACAATTTAAATATAGCCGGAAGCTAACGTGAAGGATATAAAGTTTCCTGCTTTCTATTGTTAAACTTTTTTACCAAACGTCAGTTCTTCTTTCCGCAGATTTTTTTTTGGGTAAACACATGATGAATGTCTATGTCATATGAATAGATATATAACAGTGACGGTAGTACTATTATTAGGTAAATCAAGTGAGAATATTACTTTGCCCCGGTTCAGCTTATTAAACAGTATTTGGAGTGGGTATTGATTTATGCAAAACATAATTTGCGGGTCTGACCAGAACTAACATGGTGTCAACTGCCCAATGGGCCTCTTGTGATACGACATAACTACTCATATAACATCCTATTCATAAAAAGACGTTATAACAGAACTTGGTCATTATATAAAATAATCATTCATTATAAGGCGGGTCACAGAGATTGCAAGGGACCATTATGTCCAGAGACATTTTACCATTTCCAACGTTTTGGCAGGATACATTTAATCTCAGTATTTCAGCAATCAGAGAAGTGACTCTCAAAAGCGACGCCTACAATAGTCTTGTTTCGGGACGTAGACCAATGAGGTTACTCAGACACTTCAGGCGTCGTTTGTTGATGAGAGTTACTTTTTCGTTCCTTTCCAATAGATTATCGTTGGTTGTTACTTTAGCTCTACTGATATGTATTACTATACATAGTAATTGATGCTAGTATGAATTGATAGTATTTTTTAGACTTCTGTTTATGAGCCCATAGTTTATCATTATATCGGAAGATGCTTTCAACATGCTTGTTGGATAATGCCATATATGTTTGTTCACCGAGGCGATTGCTGTGAAAGGTGTGTTGTAAAGATATGTGACTATCTTGCTCCAGTGATTTCACTTGATTTCACCTGATTTCACTTGATTTCACTTGATTTCACTTGATTTCACTTGATTTCACCTGATTTCGCCTGATTTCACCTGATTTCACACTGATTTCTTGCAAAGGTGTACGAGATTTCAGAAGTGATTTACCCCTCGGATTAACCCTTGACTTACAGTCGTAAACTTCTCATTATTTCATTATGTTTTACTACCTATTTTTCTTTTATGTCTGTCCACCTTTACATATATGTTGCTAGTCCTGTTCAAATAAACACTTTATGATAAAGAGCACAGAATCCACCGGCACCTTCATATTCAAATTTGCCTTTGTATTTGTCGATTTGTCAACATCATCGGTTTGCAAATGATTTAAAAATACTAAGCGGATTGTGCAACATCTGGTAACGTTCCACGACGTAGCACAAAAAGCATGATAAGAATTCATACCAAACCCGTTAATCAAATTGCAGCATAGCAATTGCAGGGGTGGTAGCCTGCGTGCAGACTATCTCAGCTGACGTGGAGACTATCCACTTCAGCTAGCATAGTCTGCACGCAGGCTACAGGGGTGGGGGATCCCTTACTGTGACCTCACTTAATTTCTTCAACTAAGGCGTTTGATGATATCTATACTTAATTACGGAGATCTGTACAAAATCACACCAATATCTTGCAAGCCTTGATATCTAAAATCGCCAAGTCCGATAATGCCCTTCGATAAATAAATTTCACATAGAAAACCCTTTTTTAGCTCCCCTGTTTCACCGCAGCCTTGTGTAAAGGTGTCTTGTTTTGTTTTCACTCTCTTCGACCACCCGCGCGCCTTCTCAGTGTCACAATACGCCAACGTCATTTGCACGTTATCATTGATTCCCGCTCAAACTTAAAAAAATTATGTACGAGTATTTCTTTTCAAGTACAAGGAATATGATAATTTCAAAAGATGCCAGAGAAACAGGATTCGAATAAGTCCTTAACACCCTTTCTATTTTTATTTAAACTTCCAAATCTTCTTTTCCCGAGAATTCAATGCCATGTTATTTCGCATTGTGGGAACACTTGGTAATAGATTGCATATTGTGGAATATAGGGGGATTAAAACCAAAGAAGTGGAACCTTGAGCGAACACCGACGATTCCAAATAATTCGGCTATAAGGAGGTTTTCCTTTAAGAAAGATCACATAAACAACGATGAATTTTCTGTATCACACGTACACACAAAATTTACATCCATATGTACGTGGGCACTGGCAGAGGTTTTTTTCAGGGTGGGTGGGGGGCACTACAAACAGGCTTAATTGGCCGATTTTCACCAATACTACTATTGTTTTCCGATCCCCATTGGAACTGCGCATTTGAAATTGATAACCCTTAGGACGGCCAGGTGTTAATAATTTTGGCAAAAGTGGGGGCATGCCCCCCCTGCTCAGTCCGGTTCTTGGCCATGCATACACCTCACCAGCCTTAACGCATAAACAATTATGGAAGCTTCGTCTGCACGCTGTCCAAGAACTCATCCACAACTATGGAAAATATAATTTACTTCCAAGGCCATGAGATCTTGCGAAACCACATTTACTTCCTTAATACAAGCATGAGTGGCAGTAAATCAAATAAATGGATCAATTAAAACAATATGCCCCTCTCCAAAGTTGGTAGAAACATGGGACGTCTGGTGAGATTAATCTTACAAAATGTATCCTAACTGCGGGGCGATATGTATGCCACCTGTGATGATGTGATGCCGTTGTAGTATGGGTAAGGGGCAGTTAACGTTTGAGCGTTAAAAACAAATTCCAGGGAAAAAACGCAGGTTAGATTAACTAGTGAAACTTCTCTTCCCTGTGCCTTAACACCGTTCAATTCTTTGTTGTCTTCAGGAACCTCGCTCGTTACGGCGGCAAACTAATAACGTACTCTGCGTAGGCACTCGAACGACCCAGAGGGAGGTTCTATTGCATATCAGGTAACTGGCGTGGAAAATTGCAGTTGCTGTTTTATTGATGTTTTCAAGAGGAATAATAACTTTTTCAAACAATCGCCCTTTGAACAAAAATTTTGGCCTAGAAGAAAGTGCATGTTACCTTATTACTTGCAAGTGTAAAGTTAACACAGGGTACGATAGTTCGCTGGTTTGTCAGTGTAAGCTATTTGAATTGTAGCCGATTAAATCTACTCCTTGTAAATGATAAGAACAGGATATTTTGTAAACCGCACAGGGCTCAATATTGTGCTTTGACTGTCTCTCACATCATAAAGACCATTAACGGTGCCAACAGTTGTCATATTTTCGTTCTTTCATTTCTGTAGAAGTATTCTATTTTGAGTGTAACTACACAGCTGTTGATACACTATATCAATGAGTAGACATTACTGTGATAAACGAGAGCAAATTGTTAGTGGAAAAGGATACTGATCCTCTCTTTTCATGTTGTCATATTTCAGGTCAAGTCATAACAACACGTTCTCTGCATTTGTAGAAATAAAAGCTAAGGCTAAACCTCATTTATTACATTTGCTCCGTATCTACGGTTAGAAGCTATTAACGTTTGAGCAAACGTGAGTAGTAGACTTGGC
Organism: Alatinidae sp. Z8VKAUB7J3; assembly: GCA_010016025.2. Taxonomy (NCBI): domain Eukaryota; kingdom Metazoa; phylum Cnidaria; class Cubozoa; order Carybdeida; family Alatinidae; species Alatinidae sp. Z8VKAUB7J3. The sequence continues at coordinate 3,151,536 of JAAAKM020073195.1, read as the reverse complement.
AAGACACGAGTCTGACTTTTACATATTGGTACTACTGTCAAAATCGTTTGAAAAAATATCTGGCAATTCAAACATCAGACGTTTTATCACCGGAAATCAGATATCGAGATTTAATAAGGTATTGCTTATAATTCTAATCATCATACTACTTTGCTATGCTCAGTAGCAAAGCCTTAGTTACAGGAAACAGATGCGTTATTAGGGGAGCGCGATCAAAATAGCTGCCCCAGATGGCCTTTATTTGTTAGTTTGCCTATGTGGTGGTTTTTCTCTTCATTTAGGGAAGTTTCAAAATCGGGCCCGCCGCTCATCAGGGGTCTTTGATTGGGAGTTTTCCACCAAAACAGAAGAGGGAGAGCTTAGATTAAAAACTGCGGGATTGTTTCTCGTTCCATTCGAGCTTAGAGGAGATTTTCGACAATTAGTGGATAACAAGAGACTCTCTTTTCCACTGTTCTCTTTTGTTTCAATGTCTCCTTTGTTCTGCTTAGCAACAAAAAATGAAGTAACTGATGCGCTAGCCTCGCTTTGGCACCATCACCGTTTATGACGAAACAGTTGCACCTCAGAGGTAACAAAATGTAGAGAAAATTTTTCTAAAATTGAAATTAAAGAGCTCTGCAAGTAATATTTCTTCTCTACGTATAGTTTTAATTTTAACTTATAATAATTGTCGTCAAGGAGTCATTAAAAGGGAGACTCCCTATTTGTAGTAAAGACAAAAAAAGGTAACAACAATATCCACGGAAGAAAACAGAAACAACGTATCTCTCCTATTGATTAGAAAGCTGCAATCTACAAATGACTTTTCTATTTTGTAAACAATTATTTGATAAGATCCTTAACTAACAGAATTTCCTTTAGCATTTCTAACCTTTTTAATGATCTCGCAAGTTCTTGTGTTCAGAAAATGGATTGATCGATTAATTAGAAATCAAACGATACTCACCTGTAAGTTGAAGTTTGGTTTTGATTCTGTGACTCGTCAAGCAGGAGTGGAGTAGTAGTATGATAAGGTGAGTAAGGAAACAACTGGGTGCAGGTCGATACAAATCTCCTTCAGACCAAAAGGTCAAAAACTCTGGCTAGCAGGTCACGTACAATTGTTTTGCGCAAGCGCAGCACTCAGGAATACATAAGGACCCCTTGCATGAAAAATTTACGTTTTCGCCCCAAGGGGAAGACAGTTCTTAAATATTTTTCATGTCTAAGATTAATTAAGTAATTTACATAACAGTTTACTTACGTGTTTCGGTCTCTAACATTAATAGCAGACTTTAAGATGTATATTTGCCATCATAGACCATCATTCCTTGCCACTATTGGGGGGGGAATAGTCTACCTTAACCCCCCCCCCCCCCCCCCCCCCCCCCCCCCCCCAATATTTTTCGGCCCTTATTATGTCCGTTTTATGACACAAATTCCTCCTTGTGTTTTTTTTCTCCATCTGGATCCATATTGATCGGAATGGCGTTTATCAGTTTTGCAAATAGCCCCTTCATATATATCTTGCTGTTATCTAACAGATTTTTTATTGCTAGATTTGAAATTTTTGGTATTAAAATACAGTAAATCAATTCAGTCTTATGTCGCCAAAATCACCAATATGAACTTTTGTCCCTATGTACTTAGGCAACTGTTTGGTAAGTTCTGTTTTCATTGTAGGTTTTTGTTGTAACGGGAACTCATTGGTTGGCTAGTATCATATTTAAGTTTAAGTACATGTAGATATTTTAGACAAAATTTTTTTTAATGAATTTATATGTTTTACTATTCTTGGTCATGTTTTTATATGTTAGCGAGTGATAAGTTGTTTAACACCTTTCCAAGTCAAAATTTAACCAAATGTTGTTTCTTGTCCGTTTTGTAGCAATGCTCGGAAGAAATTTCTTTCGCTATGGCCATTAATGCTTCTTAATTCACTCACTGTTTATATCCAATCAGTTGACTTCCTAAAGCCAACTAGAAATGCTTCAGGGACAGAGTTTTATCAAGTGAGTTTAGTGATAACATCTTTATAATGTCCTTTATTACAGTTTTATACATGAAGGTTCTTTGTGGCTAGAAGATAGATTTTTTAACTATTTAACTCCATCAATGATATGGTCTACTTTCTGTGACTTGCATGAAAGTTGTTTCAAATTTACATTATATTTGATCTAGACAAGAACACTAGAGAAATAGAAAATATGTCACCACTAGGGATTGAACCCGTGACCCACACTTTCGCAGTATGAGCTGTACCTCAAATGTTAACATATTTCTCTAGTTGCCACATTAGCTCCCAATCATCCACTGGTAGACATCAACAATCAGCTCAATGCAATTGGAGCCTGTCTGCACCATTTGACTTGACCTAGGAAGGACTGTTTGTTGGCTGGTTTATCTGTCCAAAGCCCATTGAAGTTAGAAAGCATCTCTGGTGGTGAAATATTTCCAATTTCTCTAGTGTTCTTTTCAAAACTGGCATTTGCAATCCTCTCTTCTTTGTGACATATTGGATCTGTTAAAATCCTACAAACTCTTTGTTTCCTTTTGATAAAATCGCCATCCTTCAGGTATTTTTTCATTTTAAAAACTACTAAAAATCTAAGACAGGTGCTAGCTCTAGTGTTACCCATCGTTACCCTTATTATAGTTTGTAAAGCGGGTAATTCAGCTGTTTAAACGTTGGATTTCCATTGCACTGACCATAAAGAAGATGACTCAGCTATGACAAATTTTCTGGTACCATACAAAAGAGATTATTAAATATCAAGACTTTCCTGTCTAAGTGGATGTCAAACATTCAGGAAGAGCAGATGCAAATCTGTCAACTTTTTGAAAACAAAATGTGTGAAACATTTGTGGAATTAGAATCATTCTGTGGTGCTACCATGCTTGACACAGAGTCCTTAAGTCCCCCAAAATGGCTTTTGCTAACCATTATCTTCAGTTTCCTAAGAGTCCTGAAGTTATGCTGCAAACAGCTCACCGGACCCAAAAACTTGGAATGAAAGGAGCACTCAACCTGGTTTCCAATGAACATTCTGCAGTCAAAACAATCAATTTTGTAATTGCACTGTTTTTAAGCTACCCTTTCAGTTTTTAATACTTAAATTGAGATATGCTACTAGATTCCATTCATGAATGATATATGACTTGTCTTACTGACTTATTTGTGTAGGTCCGGGTGACCCCTTGCTCTCCTAGTGCAATTCTGTTTCTATCGACTTCTGTCCTGTGTGTTTCTCTCTGCAGTTATTATGGGAAGGCCTGTGTCTTTTTTAATGTGATTCATCCATCTTTTTGGTGATCTTCCCCTTGGTTATGGTTGGTGAAAATCTTGTTTGTAGGCCTTGTAGACACGGGATGCATCTGTCTTTTTGCATACGCATTCTGAATGATATATGATCATGACAAAATTGTGTGAAAACATACAAAATTGCATGAAGGGTGGATATTTTGCAGATGTTCGCATTTAGAGTCAATCCTATATGAGGTTACTTTAAAAAACCTAAATTTTTCTAAGAGATAAAATTTGCTATTATTGAGTGAGGTCAATAAATGTATATACCAAACAACAAGATTATTCAATATATAGCCATTGAAATTCATAGAGAAACTCCATCCCATTCAGTCTCTTCATACTTCCATGTTCAACACTTGGGTTTTGGGTTTCATTAACTATAGGTCTATTGGGGGTTGTAGAATTGATATTAAACCAGATAATATTGTAGACACATACCTGTTGCACTCCAACTTCTTCTGCCCCATTCAATGTTCTTTTCTTCACAAATGTATCCAAATCCCAGAGAATTGATGTATCTTGAGAAGAGCTAATAGCAAATCTACCAGAACCATGGACTGATATCTGGTGCACAGCAGCACGATGGCCCTTCATAATTCGAATAAGTTCTTTGGATTCTGTCCAAAAAAAAAAATCATATCCATTAGCCAAGTGTGAAGCAGTGCATGGAACCATCTCAAGACATAAATCCATACCTGCCAGAAATTTTGAAAGGAATATACTTGCTACAGGGTTGAAAAAAACATATAGATGTCAGCTTTCTCTCATCATTTTTATCAATCCTCCAGTCAAGATGAACCTCAGGACTTCCAAAACGTCTGACTAGAGATTAACAAATAAGAAAAAGTCCTTCCAAAGACCACATCACTTCAGCACACTTTGTTTTACTGCTGTTTTCTCTTTGCCACTGCTTTCCAATTGTAACCACGCCACCATCAATTGCCCCAGCCCTGCTTGCAAGTATAAAGTGGTCTCTTAAAATGTTTGATCACTCAAATATTCCTTATTTTGACCCCTGCTGCTATAAGCTTATCCTAGACTATACTTCATAGATACTGCATCCATGGATTTTGAGGCCTGTTATGAAGACACAAGAGCATGGGTCTAAACAACATATATGACCTAATGATACCACCAAGTAACAGTCCTTGTACCACTTCTTTGAGTGTCAACCTGGTTTTTAACATTAATAGTATACACTGAATACTATTAATATAAATGTATACTATTAGTATTCATTTATAAGACTTTTAAGTAATTTAACAACAGTTTAAATAATAGCACCAAAATATTATCAGGCCACTCTCATATCTGGGTGGATTTGCAAAGCATGGCTATGGCAGCCTCTCTAATAATTTCATGACATTTTCAATAAATAAACCATTTGATTATTTGAATAAATTGACCATTTGATCCCTCTTGTTCAAAATTGAAATCCATTGCCTGAGCAGGGGCACCATGCAGTTACTACGAGTGAAAGAGGTACCTATTTGTTTATGTGTAAATGTTATCATTGCATTACACAATCTAATACCAACCTGTATTGTAGCAGCGTAGACTGTAATCTGAGCATGCCACCAGTACCTCATTGGGATGATGAAGACTAAATGCAATTGCTGTACAGGGTATACCAATTTTGTGGACAAGGCTGAATCTACCAAACAAAAAGTAAAAAAGGTTGGCAAATAAAGTGACATATGCTATTTTCTTTCCATAGAATAGGCATAGAATAGTAAGCATATATATAAGCCAGAAATGAAATTTCTTCACAAACAATCTGAATAGAAGTTGGTTGATGATAGCAGTTGGTGAGATCCACCCTGCACTAAATACATTGGCCAACAACCATGCTAAGCAGTCCAGTAGTCAAGTAGATGACTTGTAAGATTGATCCAAACTCTTACCACTTGTAATGAGTTTTTCCTGCACATTTTGTCACATCTAACTAAACAAACCCACAACACTCAAACTGTGATAAGATCAAAATTGCAGTATCACTGAGCTGAAAATAACTATACTCAAATTCCAGAGTTATCACATTGGTCATGGTGGTTAGTGAATTTACATATTTCTTTTTCGAATTCACCAATGGTCTTTGCACTAATTTCAATCAGGAGCCATGCTTATCACATCTTTTTCAATTTAATTTGTTTGTGGAGGTATTCGATACAATAACAAACTCAAAGTAGTAGTAGTAGTAGTAGTAGTAGTAGTAGTAGTAGTAGTAGTAGTAGTAGTAGTAGTAGTAGTAGAGGTAGTAGCAGTAGCAAGCATGGTTATTCATCGGCCACTTTTTGACCCCCTGGATATTAATCAACCCCTGTTCGACCCCTTGAGTATTCATCAACCCCCTGAATGGTCCAATTGACCTCTTCTGGGGGTCAATATCAACCTATTTGAGAACCCCTGCTTTAGATCAACTACATCTCCAAAACATTGACTTCTTTTAGTGATTTTATGCAGCCTGTAGATAAGTACCACAGCCCCAAAATGCTAGCCAGTAGGATTCTAGTGCTGGTCTTTTTCTGTATTTTCACTTATTATTTTCTACTGCATATTGATGATTCAATACAACAAGTTATTTGTTGATCTTGTCATATTTCTGTTTTATTTCCAGTTCTCCATTAGCTTGTCAATCATCTTCTTCCTTCAGTTGGCAGCAGGAGTGATTGGATTTGTGTTTAGAATAAAGGTAGATATGGTAATTTTTTAACGTTTGCTGATTTATAGGTTTTTCCATGAAATTTTTTTAAAGTCATTGTTGGTAGAAACACTTTTATCTTTTGTTTGTTAGTCATGAGACTAGCTTCGGTATATGATTGAAACTAAATGTTACAAAGAGGGGTATTATTTGTAGAGTTGGCTCTGCTCAGAGAAGCTTTACAATGTGACATCCTTTATGATCTAGCAGAGTTTGTTAATTCAGGTACAAGGTAGGTTATGAAGGTTGTGACAGAAGTGTTATGTTATATGGCAGTGAAATGTGGGTAGTGATGCAGAATGGTCTTAATAATGGTGAAAAAATGACATAAAATAATTAGGAGGAGAGATAAAAAATGGTCAGACAAGGTAAAAAGCATGCAAGGTACTCATAGTATCAGAGATATTATTCTGAAGCAGATTTTGAGTTGTCCTTCCATCAGCTCAAAATATTAGTACCGAATTGCCAGGTAACTTTGACCACCTCACAAATAGTGCTATAACTTCATGAAGTTGCATTGTATTGGCATAAATTTTCCAGAATAGCCTCAGCTAGTTCACCTAACAGATTTGATACTAGCAATGCTTTAATACTAACAACCATTTAGATTTGAAATTACAAGACATCCCGAAAGTGGTACGAAGTTCCCCCGACTTATAGACTTATAGATTGAAAGACCTGGTACTGTTCCTTGTTCACTAATTCAAATTTGTCACAATGATGTAGAGTGCACTTGCCATGACTTACCATCAATTCATGTCATCTGTCTATATCTTTTCAACAATATGGCATCTAAGCACTTCTCTTCTTGGACTTGAGAAGAAGGCAAGCAGTTACACGCTACTGACAAGCTTAAAGGTTGTTCCGTTAGATTTTCAACCAACTATGTAATTTGATATCAAAATCATGTGTTTCATCTCTCTTCAAAGTTCTTTATCCTACAACACTGTTGGAGGATATGTCATGCCACAATTTTCTGTCTCGTGTCATGTGAAAAATGTTAGATATTAAAAAATGATACTAAAAAATGTTTCTCTTTGTCTTCATCTCACTTTCTTTCACATATTAAACATATTCTTCTGGGGTAATCAATGATGACAAGTGATTATGAGCTAAATTTTGTATGAATTCCCATGCTGAGCCTGCTAATGTTCTGTCGTATGATGATGCGATGCTGCTTTGAGGAAGAAAATTTTTATATTGATCAACAGAGATGTAGTAAATCACAAGCGACCATATAATATTGTTGTAATGATGAATCACTACACTCATCTTTCCTTTCAGCTGCTATCATCTAATAAGTTCAGTGTAAGCAATGATAACTTCCTTGTTTATGTCGTCTCAGCAATATCTGTGCTGTAACAGATATTAATCATTGTCAATTAGTTTATCTAACTACTTTATATATGCTTGTAAGTATGAAATAGATTACTTGTTGTCTTGATTGAACACGACTTGCCATGTTCTTATAGTCGTCTCTACACATAACATTACTTTTTTTCTAAGACTGAGAGACCCAAGCGCTTCTACTTCTGACTAACCCCAGGAATGGTTATCATAGTTCAACGACTTATTATCTTTTTAATGGAAAGGGGGGTAGTTGTTGGATTTTTGTCATTCAAAGGGGGCATTAGGCTGGTGAAAATTAAGAACCACTATGTTAAAACAATAATTGAAATAAAGTTTCCAGAAATGGTTGATTAAGAGCCACTATGATACAACAATAATTGAAACAAATTTTCCAAAAATGGTTGGTTGTTATAAGGTTTTAGACTTGTAGACTCTTTAAAGAGTCTTTCTCACCTTTCTCGGCAATCCAGGCGGCTTGGTGAGAAGTGTGAGAAAGACTCTTTAAAGCAGTTAGGAATTTAGGTCTTCTGGAAATACGCACTAGTTCATTTACTACCATTGTCATCATTTGTATAATCACGATGGAAGGTCTTCATTAGGTTGCTAAATTTTATGAGCACACCAAAAATCAAAGGATGCTACGTGTCCACAACTTCATCGACATGTGCCCTGAACCATAGCAAAGAAAACTGAACTTTACATTAGCCAAGTGAATCAAATCAAGGATAGCTTACTAAAGTTGAATTTCTCTGATGCCATCTGGCTTTGATCTAAATAATATTGCTGTTGTTTACAAACAAAAGGCAGTCTACCTTCAAATCATAATCCATTGACTTTTCTATACAAATGTGAAGCTCGTTTGAGGCAAAGAACAATAATCTTGAAACCGATCGGTTGATACTGAGTTATAGGAAACAGACTTTTAAACATCGATCCCGCTCATATTTAAGAATTTCACTGCTTGACAGTAATTTCTCAAGATTTGACAGTTATTCTTTGAGGACGGAGGTAAGGTGAATTACGGTAAGGGAATTTATCTATCATTGTTTGTGGGGTTCCTTTATTTTGGGTTAACGATTTGAGCAGTCATCAACAGAGTCGTAGAGACTTTGTATTTAAGTTGATCAACAAACACACACTTTGAATCTCAGCGATCAACCCTCTAATTTTCTTAGCTGTTTACATTGGCTATGCACTTTTTATGTGTTCACTGAAGATTTTCAGAGATCCGTTCTTTTTATTCTTCATAACAAGGACACGGGTACTGTGTATCTAAGACTGCAGTCAATGTACGTTCTTCACACTTTTCCACTCCAACAAACCAGAAACAAAACAAGTAATGCTAGCATAACACGATGGTGGAGATTGCCTTTTCCGTGAACACAATGCTAAACAGATGCTATGAATAATAAAAGCAAGTTTTCAAAAGAAACCAGAAAAGCTATAGACACCAATAAAATTAGATCAGAAGAATAGATACACTACTTTCCATTGAAGCATCGTGACTGACATAGCTAGGCATGCAACAAGTGCAGCAAAGATATATGGGGTATGGTACATTGGTTTAATGGCGTTAATAATAACGGTTTGTTTAATTGACCACTCACTGTACCCTGCCTCTTTTTAAAAGCAATAGCCCAATTAAATAGTCAAACAAACGTTGGCAAAATCTGTCTGCCAGAAGGGCTTCAGTACGGAAACAGAGGGCACTATAAATTGTCGTATCTGCCCCTATTCGAAAAAACAAGGTACATCATTTGAGCGAAAAAAGAGATTTTGACGTACTTTTTACCTCCGCTTGAAAACTTGGTAACATAAGTATGCAACAACAAGCGTGTGTAAACCTACTGTTTTTGATACGTAGTTCCCAACAGGTATATAACAGTCCTGTGTAATAGTTACATATTCCACGCACAATTTCGTTAACTTTTACTTACGGTTATTGAAACAGAAATATATACATTACCTTGTTTGTATCTAAGATACGGCATATTAAATGTTAGAGATCATTTATCAAAAAAGTAATGGTGACAGAGGCCAGACCATCTTGAAGTGCGCAGTGATATATACGACGAAATACTCAAGTGTGTACGATCACATTGATCTTATTCAGCTATCAAACTAATCATCCTTACAGGAGAGAGTCACAGATTGACCTTGCCTTAGTCAAAGATACTTAGTCTTAGCCTGGCCTTAGTCAATGACCCCTAGTCTTAACCTTGCCTTAGTCAAAGATACTTAGTCTTAGCCTGGCCTTAGTCAATGACCCCTAGTCTTAACCTTGCCTTAGTCAAAGATACTTAGTCTTAGCCTGGCCTTAGTCAATGACCCCTAGTCTTAACCTTGCCTTAGTCAAAGATACTTAGTCTTAGCTTTGCCTTAGTCAAAGATCCCTATCAAAGTCATAGTCTTGCCTTCGTCTAGGATCCCTGCTGTAACTGATGCCTACAAATGTCGGACTTTTGGAATCATACTTAAAATGCGCGGGTAAGACGATTTGGAATAAAATGATTGGTTGCTACCAAGCCAATGATTGACAATTTTTTAATCATTCAATTGCCCCATTGACTAATTGATTGTATAATGCTGCCCTCTCATACTCAATAGTAAATATACGTAAGAAAAACCTTAAATCTACGTCAAGTCAACACACTGACATTATCAGTTACTCCTATATGTCAAAATCGATAAGTGACATTGAAAATCTACCCAGATAGAACAATAATCAATATATGCAACTAATTAGCAACAACAACTTGAAGCATCTTAAATAGGCGCAACAACATCCAGAAAAATTTCTGTCCCAAATCACATCTGTGTAGGGTACTGGGAAAGGTCTCAATTCCCCTTGGGGTTGTCATCGCAAGCAGTCTGTCATTTGCTTCTACACATACTTGGAAAAGTTAAGCCACCATACCATGGCGGGTAAGCTTAGTCTGCATTTAAAATTCCAAGGTGGCCTTCATGGACTAAAATTACAACTTTACTACGACTGGCCTGGGGTATGGCCATCCTCTGTCCTCGTAAAACAAGCCCAACGAAGAGAAGAAGTTGTTCTTTAACCTGCCAACGAGAGACCAACAGCGGAGAACCCCCTGGCTTGCCATTTGGCTAACCCCTCAAGGAGCCAGCGAGATATCTGCTGATAGTCTGGATACTCGCTCACAGATTGGCATCAGGGAAAAGTACGCGATCCGAAAACCAATCTTAAGTTGCCCATGGAATGTAACCCCTGTGCAACCACAGATGCTCTTATCAATTTTCAGCACAAATTCTCTACTGTCAGCATAAATTCAAACAGTGAGGCATCAACCAAGAAATTTACAACAAAGAATACAAATAAAATGACAAATGACAAAAATTCGTCACTGCTTCATCAACATCTTCATCTATTTCGACTACATAAGACCGCTATTACTGTTACTAACAAGTTCAAAACACGCTCTTTCTTCAAACTGTAAGCAACAGTGACACTCCAAAAGCAGCCAAGACTAAATATCCAAGGTTCTTGCAAGTAATGACGCAGTTTCTAAAAAGTAAAGAAAGATGGATTTAGTTAAAGAAAACTGCAAGTGCGGTCATTTCAAGTAATTTATTGTGGATGCATCACAAATTTATCACTTTGGAAAGTAACGGCAATTTTTTCATGGATATAGTTGGAATACATACGTGAGGGAATATCTCAGGTAAAACATAGCATGATTTATATTTTCAAATATAGTACCTTTGATGTGTACTTGATCCTTCTCTTTCCGTGGGTTTCAGCACGTATGCCTTAGGTCCACACACAACTTGTGCCCCTGTGCACGGTTGTGAACAATGTGTATTTTGTTGATACAAACTGCGTATTGAGGCCTTGGTAGCACTATTGTTGCAGTCGCCTGCGTAACTGTTCGAAGGCTGCCATAAGAATTTAACTGCCGCTGAAGGAACTTTGGCTTACCAAAGAGAAGGGATAAAAAAACACAGAAATAATCCCTACCTAAGAGATCAGCATACATATCCCTTAATATACTATATATCAGTAATAATCATGCTCAGTAAAAATCTTAGATTCTCCCTTAATATATTACATAACTAAACTATCCATTCATTGGATATTTGATTGGTGGAGTGGCTTAATACGAAGTGCAGGAAAGCATGGAAAAGTGCACGTAATATTCCATATGAATTCATTTTGATCAACGTGATACTTATTAAAAGTACATTTTGGTCAGACCAACGAAATGTGTCTTTTCGTAATGTGCTGGTCGAACGACACGAAGGTAACAGAGACTTTTCCTGTTTCCCAAGGTAATTTTTTGAAAAAATGGCCGACCATTAAAACACCGTACGTTAAAAGTTAATTATGATCAAATTGTGTTAAACATTTTAGATGATGTCTGCTTTCTTCATGTTTACTGTTTATCGATATATTTAGTGATGTTTTTAGGGTGTATCAGCTATCATATGACAAGTTCATTTTCCGCTTCAGATCTGAGCTTCGCACCTGCTTTCCTCATTATCACGTTTCCAGCGTCTTGAATATTTAAACTAGGAATGAAACTGAGTCTGAGATCTAATTTAATTAAACCAAAATGTGACAAATTGTTCTTTTGAAGCCTTGATAAGCAATCGCCAGTTGTAATTTAATTATTATCAGCTAAAATGTACAACTGTTGAAATATGATCACACTTAAAAGAGACGATCCTATAAGAAACAGCAGTAGTACTTGCAAACCATTTACAACTATCCAATTAAACAGGAACCTCCCGTAATTGCGGCAGCTCATACTAATCTCACATCTCTGAAAAGATACGTAGCTATTCTTGAAGCTTAGTGCAACGTCTTGTATAAAATCATGATCAGGTTTTTTTACAATGGTACATTCATTAATAACCAAGAACGCATTCAATGTTCTCACTTTTGCCTGCACACGAGAACTCAAATTATACACGATTTTAAAGTACATGACAAATATTTCAAAGCGGCAAAGGAACCCTTCCCTTTTTCTAAATTCTAAATTTTTGTGTAATGGACAGGCATCACGCAGGCCCCTTGCTATAGTTTCAATAGTCCACAACAAAAATTTCTTCCTCTATCCTCACAACATCCATGTCATCCAGGCGTACTAAGTTTGCGGCAGGTATTGACTAATACAATATTCTATTGTAATTGTAAGTCAGTTAGTTGAGTGGGTATTGGGGGAATCTATTACGACATGTTGATGACACACTGGAATATATTTCTTGAAGCTAAAGCTAGACAGAAAATGTTAAAACGCAAATAGACGCAATATCACCTTATGTCGATATTATAACACTTTTATCGGCACTTTTTTAGATTTCAAGCATCTTTCCGAACACTTCAAACAAATTATGTACGCACAGGGTCTAATAAGCGGGAAGCGTTTTCTTGTTGGAGCCCTTGTATCACTCATACAAATTCATAGTTTTAGGTGTCAGATTGATAGTGTCTATCAGGAGGTATCAGCGTCTAATTTGCCATGTAAAATTTTCGGTATTCCCATTTTCTGGTTAAAATCTGACTCAATCTGCCAGGAGGCGATCGGATCTTATTCTGCTTATAAAATTCTAGGCATTTTGATTTTCTGATTGATAATTTAACTCAGGCTGTCAGGAGGCAGTACGGTCTAATTCTGTCTACAAAGTTCTCGGTATTCCAAATTTTTGCTATAATTTTCATTTCCAGACAAAGATGCTCAACAGTGGACAGTACTGGCCCATAAACACATAATAGTTTCTGAAACTAATCCCATGCACCAGGACCAGGGAACTCCTGTCCGTCGTTTACGGCATACTAGCCAGCAGCTGCAGAATAGCTAAAAATCACTGCATTGTATTTCTTGAAGGGTATTGAATTACTTTAATGCTTAATTAAGAGTTCCCTCTCTAATTGGCTTCCTCTCCAACACAACTTTTTAATAGCTCCCCTCTTTTCCTGATGATTAGATTTACTTTACATGTTCAATACCACTCGTAGTTAAATTGTTCCCTGTTTTACCGATTTTAGTAATCATTTCTCTGAAGGACCATTCCGTGAATGTCTAGAGTGAATTATGTAAAATGAAGCATTATGGCCTGCTACCTAGAATAAAACATTACCTTCAGGGTAGATATGTCCATTTTAATAGAACAAAGAGTTCTGGGGGTAGGGGTAGGTCTTTCTTCTAAGGTACTACGGGGGCTCTGAGGACTATATGGGTTCTGAGGACAACGGTGGCTCTCAGGAGTACATTGCAAGAAAGTTCTGAATTTTCTTAACAACTTCTTAAAATCCGGGTGTATGGCAGAATAGATGAAGACATTGGCAGAACTATTTGCGGTCTGAAACATGATTGCCAAGGTCATGACAATTACAATACGCTCAGTAATAAAATCGCTCAACTCAGCACCCTTATAGTATACAAAAATTGTTAAAAAACCAATATCAGTTGGTAAAATACATACGACAAACACGGCTAGCACAGCATATAGGAGCTTTCTCGTTCTTCCATATTCCTGAATATCCCTAGAAGAGTTAATTGCTGTTAAGTTCCTCCGAAATAAAGTCGAGTTTTTTAAGGCTAAAATCATTTTTCGTATATAGTATGCCATAATTGCCAGAGATACAATGTTTCTTATGTTGTAAATAACTAACTGTAATATGAGAAGACTGCTCTTTCCGTTGTAGTCAAAACATAACATTTTACCAACTTCCTTATTGTTTACCCCGCTGAGCAATGGCGCATTGAGCACTAAAGCAAGGATAAAACCAACTGGAACTCCTACACTTAGATGTTGCCAAGTCACCGCCTGTTTTAGTGGCGTAACGACAGCCCGACACCTGTCGTAACATATAATGATCAACAAAACCTGGGATACAGTAATTCCTATGGAGATAAGAAGAGGTAAAACGTGACATCCAATTTTGTACCAAATCTCATTTCCCGCAGATAATGTTGTGAAAATCATTAGAGGTGGGACCACAATGCTGCTTATAAGATCACATATTCCCAAAGCTAGTAACAAGAGCTGAGATGAATTTCGCTTATTTCTCTTCAGCCATCCAAAAACGTAAACAACAAGTAGGTTTCCAATTGTTCCAGTAAAAAGGAGAATGCCATAAAATGTAGATAGGGTAATTTTCCATGTATTTGATTGGAGGATGATATGTCCATTGCTAAAAGTCAAATTTTTTGCCATACTTGTCATATGGTTACACAATCTTCACGATATACGTCCAACAACCAAACTGTTTACTTTCAGGCCACTTGTAAAATGATGACAACAAAATTAGTATCCTTCACGAAATATATATGATTCCATTTTGGGCCGAAGGATGAAAATGAAGTTCCTATTTTCAACATTTGTGTTAGAAGATGCATGTTTACGTGCTTTGAAGTTCCTGGATGATTTTACAGGCGGAATCCATGCCTTTTCCAAGAGCGTTTACATCAATATGTCACTCGAGTCTTCTCAGCGAAGATGCACTGATGTCATTGCTAACATTTTCGACCATTGTTTCCCAGAAGAAATTATGAACGCATGAGCAGCCACAATCAAGGTATGCTTTGACAATTTTAACTCGAGCATGGACAAATTAACGACGTCTTCGGGTTGGAATAGAATGCAGATAATAGTTGAATATTTTGTTTTCCTTGAACTCTTTTTTTTCAAAATCTATCGCGAGTTCTTAGATGAAAAGTGAATTATTACTCCCGACAATCATATCAGGTCTTAATTCCTCACCGGATATGATAGACGGTTAACGGTAACCTTTAATATCGCAAAAGATATTCAGATCAGGATCACAGGGAAAAAGAAAATCAGGAATCGTTTTCAATAATAATAATAATAATAATAATAATAATAATAATAATAATAATATTTTTAACTTCGATGCCATTTATTTTTATACTGAAATTGTACAACTCAACATTGCAATTTCTAAACTGATAACTTTCTTATTGTTTCCCCCCAGTAAATTTAGTGGGGATGATGAGATTCCTTTTGTGGATACAAACATGTTAACTAATATACAATGAACTATGATGTATTAAGTAGAGGAACAGAGTAATAAATAACCATGGCAACAAACAGTAATAATAGCAATCGAAAGAAGAATAAAATAAGAAAATATAAATAAAGCAGAAGGGGGGCAAAGAAACCCGTAAAAGATCACAACATCAGCAACAAAAACTAGTGAATAGGGGAAACTCTCAAAGGGAAGATAATTTGATATCTAGTCTTTCTACTGTAAAAAGGGCTGAGCCCACTGTATTTCTGTCTGAGGCTCAGGATGAACTTTTAGTTGAAATTTTGGCTTCCTTATTAGAAGAAGAGTCAAGCAAAGCATTTACCCCTTGTGAGGTAAGGGCAAGTATTGATAGCTATGTAGAAACAGGGAACCATCAAGGGAGGATGGTGAGGAAACTCCTCAAACAACCAATAATATCTCGCTTTTAGAAAACGGGCACTTGAAGGGCTACTGTTGTTCCCAAACAGTTTTTAATCTAAGCCATAAAGTTTTAAGCAGCATCGAGATACAGGTATTAGAGAGAGGTCTGGGATTTGTACCAAACCCCTTCTGCGTTAAATGAATCCTTACTAAGGAACGATTTTGCGGAGTTTGTCTGCACAATGCGATGCAAGTGGTTTTTTCGAGATTCCACAGATGACTTCAAGACTTCTTTGTTCAGGACTGAATCATGTTGGAAACTACCCATAGGTCCTCCTTGTTTAGAGTTGTTTCTAAGTAACGTAGAAGAAGAAGTTTTGTCCCCACTGCCAGGAAAGCCTAAGTCCTATAACCTGAGTAGAGAGGAATGGCAGGCCATGCGAGGCCTTGCAGACAATAGAAGCTATATCATTAAACCAGCAGATAAGGGCTCTAGTGTGGTAGTATGGGACTGTAATGATTACTTGGCAGAAGGGGAGAAACAGCTTAATGATCGTACAACATATGAAAATGTTCAAATTAACGAGAAGGGGATTGCAGATCTCGTGCTTAAATGTAATGCTATGTTTAAAAGTTTAGCACACAGGAAGCTTATCACTGAAAAGAATGCAAGTATTTTACATTTAACTCACTCAGCAGTGCCAACTTGGGGAAATTGTATTTGTTGCCAAAAATACATAAATGGTTATTGGATGTCCCTGTTTGCCCAGTTATTTCCAATTGCGGAACCCCTACACAGAAAGCATTCGAGTTTCTAGATTACCATTTGAAGAAGTAATGAAATCTAGCAAATCGTACATTAGGGATACCACCCACTTTCTTCAAAAGCTTCATGCCTTACTAGAGGCCCCTAATGGAGCGATCTTGGTGATGGCAGATATAGTAGCACTGTATCCTAGTATTCCACACGACGATAGACTTAAGAGACTTTACGAATGGTTAGAGAATTGTAATAAAAAAATTGTACCATCTGAGGATTTAGTAGCCATGGCAGATTTTGCCCCCTCTAATAACTATTTTGAATTTAGCTCTTGTACCAAACGTCAAATTTCGAGAATGGCTATTGGTACTAAATTTGCCCCTCCCTATGCTTGCATATTTATGGATAGCATTGAGACACAAATTTTGGACAAAGGATGTATACATCTTGGGTTTGGCTGCGCTATATAGATGATATATGCTTTATTTGGACCCACGAGGGGGATAGTTTACTCATGAGGCATCCTCCCATCAAGTTAATTTTTTAGACGTGACCATGCGGTTAGATGGTAATAAATTTACTACAGATTTGTACTGTAAACCTACAGATTGCCACCAGTATTTGCCCTATTCATCATGTCATCCACTACATAGGAAAAGATCCGTGGTTTATAGCCAAGCCTTGCGCATTAGACATCTTTGCTACACTAAGGAGCAAGAGCATGAAAACATCCTTAAACTTAAGAAATGGTGTTGCGACTGGGAGTACCCCGTTAAATTTGTTGAAGAGCAGCTATTAAGGGATTATTAAGGGAACTACATGGGATTTGACCGATCTGCTATACTTTGGCTCAAGTCATATTTAAATAACAGAACTTTTGTTGTAAATGTGGGAAAAGAGCTCTCCTCTTGGGGCAAACAGTCCCATGGTGTCCCTCAAGGATCTATACTAGGCCCTATCCTTTTCCTGTTGTACATAAACAACATGCCCCAAGCAGTTGATTGCAACCTACTCCTTTATGCTGATGACTCCTGCATCTTCTGCATGGACAAAGACCCGCTCCTTAACTTAGTATTAGCAAAACTGTCATGTTAGTTAAGAGTTTAAAATATTGTGACTGGCGATAAATAACACGACGCGGAAAGTAAGGGTGATACCCTGGAATTAAATGATGTTTGTAAGGCGGAAAGGATGTGTGACATATGCCTAATCAGTCTTTTTGGGTAGAGAACAATGTATGGTATTCCACACAAACAAGCTAATCTAGTGTTCATATTTGTATTAACATCCAGTGCCACTCTTTATCTTGCTATTCTTTATTGGCAGTGGGGCATTTCGCATTTGAAGGGAAAGAAGTCAACATTCAGTAATCCAATGTTTGGGACATCTCAAAATATCCGTCAGAATATGCACTTATTCAGTTCCACAGTGATCGGAATTTGATTTTAAGTCGAAAACCCAATGTGGTGATTGCACTTGCCAACTGAATACTCACTTCAAAAGTTGTGCGATGTTGAAGCGTTTTGTTGCAAGTTTCAATACCTCCATGGACGTAAGAAGCCTTCAAATTCACTCATTTCTTTGATGCATTAACAGATATCATGCGTCGAGACCCTGCTTTTTATGGTCGATCTATTCTGCTATCGATGTTTTTCAACTGTGCCTTTGTATGGAAAGATAAGGCGATAAAGGCGTTTTGTGTAACACGCACAGCACACGGCTTAAAGCCTTGAATCTGTGGTTGCTCCAATTTACGGTCAACCATCGTCTAGTAAGGAAGCATTGTTCTCGCTCACTGCAATTGTTTGAGTCAGTTTAGCTATGTAGTCTTTTATCATACGCTTTCGTTCGTATCAGTTACTTTATTCCAGTGATCGTCCAGTGTGACACAAATGTCTCTTTGATCAAAGACGGTATGGATCCGTTTCTTGTACACCGATTCAATGTCCATTTAATTCGAAGATTTATTGGATTCTGACTCAGAGCGAAGCAAATTACAAGACGTAAAGCAGTTATTGTTTACTAGGCTATTAACCAAATCAGAGCCTTAACCTGTTAATGAGATCAAGTGTGCAGACAGTTTAGTGATACGTTGAGACAAAATGGATCTCTGAGGCACTTGAACCAACTTACAACGCTATGGGGCCTATGGCAAGGCAGATTCTGAGTCCTCACAGGCAGTCAAGGCAAGCGAAGAAGCTCAGAGAACATTTATCAGTTCTTGAGAGTTTGGTATGTTTTGTGTTCAATATTTGACGTTTTTACAGTTAATTTAAGGTGTAACCAGTGACAGGTACATCAAATAGTATCTGGCTTGCCAAAATGTCATCATTCTCATTTAGATGCTAAAGATATTGATTGTTTTTGCGTTTGTTTGGTGTCTATATGGAAAGGCGGAGAAGAACAAAGCTGTACTACACTCGTGTTTGTGAGGATAAGTGTAAGATAGTTTAGCATCCAATTCTACTAGTGATTGTGTGACAGGGATGACATAATGATGTTCTAACTGTGGGCAATAGGCCTCATTCTGATTGCCATGGTTATTAATCTAAGAAATATGAGATTATGAAAGACACAAAGACATGTTTTAGTGCTTTCGTTGAATCTGCGAACATCTCTAAAATCGACAGGTTATGGTGAACGCGCAGTCTTTTCTTTGTTGTATTTGTAATGAGTTGAAGGACAGTAGTGATCGCAATGCAATCTGTGCATCTACCGTGGTATTAACTTGCCTGTGGTGACAAGTATATGACAATTTGTGTCATGCAACCGTTATCTTTAAAGAATCACAACCTCAATCACTTCATGAACTGTTATGGTTGTTGATTGTTTAAACTTTACTTTGCGGAAACGAATTATCGTACGGCTTGATAGAAGTAGGGTTTCATGACAAAATCTTAAGAGTTGGAAGGCAATGCTTAAGAGACTTTCAACAATAATGGAAATAGTTGCAGCAAATATTTGTCTGGATGGAATGGATATTGTAATGTTAACCTCTTTGATAGAAAAGGACCAACGGAGCATAACTTCACCGGCCCTTTCTCGATTTCCTGGCGTCTTTTAAACCAAAGAAGGAAAGTTCTTGTGACCAATCCCTACAGTGATATTCCTTTGTTTTGCATATATGATACATGTATGGTTAACATTACACTATGCCCTCCACAAATATACCTGTGTCTCACGGCATGAAAATGGTTTGTATTCAAATCTTAGAACCGCGTCTTCCCGGGGGCTAATATGCGGTGATTGCTGCAGTTTTCCAATGCATACCAGCACAAACACGAATAGAGATTCTGATTGCAAGTGAAGGGCCAATTAAGTCTGGAGCTTTGGGAACCTGTTAGTTGGGAAACAAACAAAAGTGACCACAACAAACTTTTGTGGCTCGTGGTCTATTTATAATTAACTTGCAACTGTTTGTGTGCTGAAAGTAAACGTCAACGAAAGATGGTTTTTTCCTCACCCGTCGTTATTAGAGAAACGCCAGTCAGTGGCAATACTATTTTAAAACATCTGGTAAATTGCGTTCACGAACTCGAAAAATGTGATGATATATCAAATTGTTGTTAGACGTGCCTAAGAAACAAAATGATCATATGAGATTTAACGAAACGAGCTTATAAAACCAGTATAAGAGGATCCGTCATGGAACATTGCTATTTATCCATTTGGGCGGTGAGTGCTATGTTGAGTTATTTTCTTCGATGGCATAGCTGCTTCTCTGGAGTTGACTGGGCCTGCTACGATAAATCTGAAAACAAACCCATCTGTCTTTGTTATCCCTATATATGTGATCATTATGCTGATTAAGTCTTGTTTCGAAGTATATGACTCTTGCTAGTCAACACTGAATGACTAGTATGTTGTAAAATATGACTGATCAAAATTGAATGATCTCCATATAGTAAAAAAATTAACAACTAGGTGTTTAACTGCTGATGAGAGATCTACTAATGAACTGATGGAATCAAGATTAAAAGGTGCGAGGGCATGCCTGTTGACCCTATTAAAGATACAGTGTTAAAGATACAGTGGTCGATGTTCCTTCGTTATCTCTCGCTAAATTGTTTTGTATAACTTCTGGATTGTCATTCCCTCCTGCCTCTTGCCAACGTGCTTCCAATGAGGTGAAAACGTGTATAAAGTACCAATCTTTCCCCTCTTAAAACTGTATCTCTTTTCATAAACTGAATTAAGTGGTCTCCTGCGAGTCAAACGGGTAGGCCATATAAAATAGGAAAAGGTTGCCGAAACAATTACGACTGAGGTGTCACATGCGGTGCTCCTTAATTATCGAAGACTACTCAAATCAGGCAAGGTACGAAATACTGATGGAAACACCTCAGTCATGTGAAATTGTCAAAACTGCTGAGTTATGTAAGATTCAAAACTGTTGAGAAACTGTAGTATTTTTATCGACTGAAAAATTTCAATAGAAACGTTCGAATAAGAGGGATATCAAAGGACCTGTATTTCTCGCTGCAGATGGATGTCTTCCTCAAAGGACATAACTCTTAAAATTAAAACGAAGATAATTTCTATAATGGACTTACCGGGTACTGACTCTGAAAGCCAACGCAAATCCTAGGTGAGGCCATCGAGCCGTTATGCCGCGTCTGCAGAGTGTATGGCATAGTGGGAATGCAAATACTCCAAGAATTGCAAGAAATATGTTTCCTGCCAATGTCATTGCCTTTTAAACTTAATTCTTCCTGTTCAAAAGCGCTGACCTGGAACGCTTGATGACAGGATTCATAAGAAGTTTTTGAATGGCTGTATTCGCTCTATAAATTTAATAAAGCGTCCAATGTCATCTCCAATGAAGCTTTCGTAGAAAACCAAGGTCTCTAAACAAGTCCTGAAATCAAAATGATGTTACTGTCGAAAGTTCGGTGAGGTTTGGCCACGGCATGACATTTTTAGGCAGTTCGTGATAATGGCCTCAACAGGTGCATTAACGGCGATGGAATGAAGCTCCACATTTTGAACTTCGTTTTAGCGCGGGTTAAAGTATAGTGGATCCCAGGCTTTTATATTGACTAAACCGGAAGTCAACACTACACACTGTCCAAAACAAAGGTCTGGTTGACGCTGCGTCCGTCGAACGGCTCGGTGGTCAGTGCGTTCAGCTACTGCTGTCTGCCCGCCAAAGCTGGGCCGAAGACGACGCATCCTTTGCCATTGAAAATCCGTCCCAGAATTTTCTGTCGGCCCTCACCATCCTCGGTGTCGAACCCGGCAGCCTCAACGTCAAGGAGGAGCTGTAATGAAGAAGACCACGGTCCTGACCGTCGATGACTCCCGTACCATGCGCAACATGCTGCTGATGACACTGAGCAATGCCGGCTATGACACGCTGCAGGCTGAAGACGGTGTCCACGTCCTGGAAGTGCTGGATGGGTCGATGCCGGATGTCATCATCACCGACATCAACATGCCACGCATGGATGGCTTCGGCTTTATCGAGAATGTGCGCAGGAGCAATGATCACCGCGCCATTCCCATCCTGGTTCTGACCACTGAAAGCGATGCGGAGAAGAAGGATCGGGCGCGCCGCGCAGGCGCCACGGGCTGGATCGTCAAACCCTTCGATCCCGACAAGCTGCTCAACGCGATTCAACGCGTGACCGTTTAGTGGAGTAGCGCCATGGACATGAACGAAATCAAGGACATCTTCTTCCAGGAATGCGAAGAAGGCTTGGCCGAACTGGAGACTGGATTGCTCGCCATGAACGATGGCGATGACGATCCGGAGACGGTGAACGCGGTCTTCCGCGCGGTCCATTCGATCAAGGGCGGAGCCGGGGCTTTCGCTCTCGACGAACTCGTGAGTTTTGCTCATGTCTTCGAAACGACACTCGATTGCGTTCGCTCCAATCAACTGGAGCCAACCAGGGATGTCATCAAGGTCCTGCTGAAATCTTCCGACGTGCTTGCTGATCTGACGGTCGCAGCCCGCGACGGCGGTTCGGGCGTCGATCCGGCGCGCTGTCAGGAGCTGGTGGAGGCGCTGCAGGCGCTGGCCAACGGCGAAGGTGCTCCGAAAGTTGAGGATAGTGTTGCAGAGGTCGCCGAGCCGGCAACCGAAACACCGGCCGATGCCGCCGCGCAGGAACCGGAAGCCGACGACGACGATGATACGGGTTTCACACCCATTCCGGTGTCACTGGATGACGAGCCGCAGGAAGACGACGACAACGAGGGTTTCACCCCGGTAGCCTTTTCGTTTGACGATTTCGACGCCGACCCAACGGACCAGGTTGCCGGCGAATTGTTCCGCATCGTATTGCACCCCAAGTCGGATCTCTACAAGAAGGGCAACGAAACTCTTCTCCTGCTGCGCGAACTGGGCGAGCTGGGAGAGGTGAAGACCCAATGCACCTATGACGACCTGCCGATGATCGATCTGCTCGATCCGGAAGGGTCTTACCTGACCTGGCATGTCGAGCTGACGACGGACAAAGGTGCAGAAGCGGTTCACGCCGTGTTCGAGTTTGCCGAGTGGGATTGCGATCTTGAAATTACACAGGTGAGTGATGAAGCGCCTGCCGAAGCACCCGAGGCTGAAGAGGATTGCGACGTCAGCGAACCCGAAGCAGAGCCAACGACAGTCGCGGAAAGCGAGCCTGAGCCACAACTGGATGCTCCGGCTGCGGTTGTTGAAGAGCCTCAACCGGCCGAACCGAAGCCCGCTGACAATGTCATCGACATGAAGCGGCCTGCAGCGGAACCCGCCGCACCCGCAGAAAGCGCTCCGGTTCAGAAATCTGCTGCCAAATCCGCCTCGGCGGCGCCGGCGACGATCCGCGTCGATCTCGAGCGCGTGGACCGGCTGATCAACCTGGTGGGTGAGTTGGTCATCAATCAGGCGATGCTTGCGCAAAGTGTCACGGAGTCGGAAGGTGACGGTACGTCTGCCGTCATGATGGGGCTGGAAGAGCTGCAGCAACTTACACGCGGCATTCAGGACAGCGTGATGGCCATTCGCGCTCAGCCGGTCAAGCCGATCTTCCAGCGCATGTCACGAACGGTTCGCGAAGCCGCCGACATGACCGGTATCCTGGACCGCAAGCCACGGGTGGTGGGCCATGAACTTGGCTTTGTTCTCAACCTGCAGCACTTTCACCCGCGGTGACAGCCGCGGGCGCGTATCGTCATTGCGAGAATCGAGTACACCAACCTGCAAGCCGAGTGTGTCCATCTGTGTAGCGATCTGCCCCACAACATTAGTCACCGGGCCCATATGTTCACAGCCGACGCCGCCGCTTCCGCCTACTTCAAGCACCCGGATTGGTTGTTGTGCCATTTTTTGCCCCCCGCAAACGCCGGGGTCTGCATTACCTTGCTGACAGCGACTCCTTCATCCGTCCACTTCTACATCTTCGTATTTATTTGTTGTTGCGTTTCAGCATGGACAGCTATGGTCGGAACTATATCTGAAATTGCAGGCAAGTGGCTACTTTGCGCGCGAAGCCTTCACGAGCCCGGCGGGTGATCAGGCGGGTTAAACGTGCGCTCAGTGGCGGCAGGAAACTTATCCAGCAGCGCAGTAGCCCGCGGTGGTCGGGGCACCAGCACACCGCCACAATTCGGGCACGTATCGTGCAACTCGTTATGGCCACACTGCTGGCAGAAGGTACACTCAAAACTGCAGATCAGGGCGCCCGCAGCGTCTGCCGGCAGGTCTTTGTCGCAGCGCTCGCAGCCAGGTCGCATCTCTTACATGGTGCTCTCCTTCAAGCAGTTTGTATGGACTGGCGCGGCCCGTAAAATATAGCCCAACACGAAAAGTCGTCAGAGGGTTCAAGGAACCTGTGCGTAACATTTGCGCCGACAAACACAGCATCACCCACGGCCACCTGGCTGACCCTGCCATCAATCTCGATGGCAGCTTGTCCACTGGCAATGAAATAGAACTCGTCCTGATCATGTGGTGTTTGCGTGTCCTGCGCATGGGGCTTGTACAGTATGACCGCAATATTTTCGTCACCATGAAGTAGCGAAAACGGTAGCTCCTGGGTCATGTCGATGTTCTGCAGCGCGCTCTGCAGCGTGGTTACGTCTTGTGGCATATCAGTTCTCCTCACCTGCCCGCACAGGCTGCTCGCCTGTGTGAGCAATCTTGTTTTCAGCCAAAGTGGACATATCAAAATGACGCACATGGTCCGGCACAGCGAGCGAAGCCTGATTGTGCTCACAGGGAACAGCAGCCTCAGTTTGCATCTTTACCGGTATGACACCGGCCCAGATCGGCAACTGCAAGTCATCTTCCAGATCCAGCGGCGGGCCACCACGCACTTTCGCCGAAGCTTCGGTGATGGGTAACGACAACACCGTGGTGGCGTTCATTTCTTTGCGTGATACCGGACGCAGGCTGGCCCAGCGGCCGGGGAACAAGCCGTCGACAAAATGCTCAAGCACTGCCAGCTTCTCGGCCGCATCGTCCACAATGTCCGGTTGTCCAAACACCATTGCCGATCGGTAATTTGCCGAATGATGGAACGCCGAACGGGCCAGCACCAGGCCATCAAGGTGTGTGACCGTAAGGCATACTTTCTGCGTTTCAGTCTTCTGCATGGTGCGGCTGGCCCTTGAGCCATGCCAGTAAACCCGCTCGCCAACGCGCCAGTGACAGGTAGGTGTCACCACCATCTGGTCATCAATCTGATAACCCACATGGCAGATGGGACCAGCGTCGAGAATGGCATTTATGTCGGCAACATCGAAGCTGCCCCGCTTTGGCGCGCGGCGTAGTTTGGTTATGTCTGTTTTACGTAGCTTGGGCATAACGTAGTCGTTCTTCCGTCAATGTGAGCGTCCCGATCATTTTGACTCGACAAGTGGTTCCTATAAAGAGCCAAATTCGATAAATTAGATAGAGCCAATTTAGTTCGGGAACGACGCATGCCGACGCAGACAGACAGCAGCGGCTCTATCAAACAAAAACTGTATGCACAGCTACGTGACGATATTTTGCGTGGTTTGGACGAAATTCGTCTAGATATTGAAAACGGTAACTTTGAGTGGTCTGTTGAGCTGGAAGATGTACATATGAACATCGAAGCAGCATTGACCGCTAAGATCGGTATTACCGGTAAAAAGTTGCTTTCAACGTGATCCCGGAGACGGTCACGATCAAAGGCACCGTGCGCACCATGTCGACGGAGATGCGCGATCTGGCCGAGAAACGCCTGCCGGAGATTTGCGCCGGTGTGGCGCAGACTTTTGGCGGCAAGGTGGATGTGAATTACATGAAGGGTTACCCGGTGATGGAGAACCACCCCGAGCAGACGGCCTTCGCTGCCGAGGTGGCTAAATCGGTCTCCGGCGATTGCGAGGACGCGCCGCTGGTGATGGGCGGCGAGGATTTCGCCTTCATGCTGGAGGAGCGCCCCGGCGCCTATATCCTCGTTGGCAATGGCGACACGGCGATGGTCCATCACCCTGAATACAACTTCAACGACGAAGCCATCCCGGCAGGCTGTTCCTGGTGGGCCGGGATTGTTGAGGAGCGGTTGAAGGTCGCATGATCCGCCTCATTGCGACGGTGGTCGTTGCCTGCGCTTTGGCGACCCACCCTGTCCGGGCGGCCTGCAATCCAGTGGTGTCCACGCTCAAGGTGGATAGCAGCTTCACTGATACCAACATGATGTGGAATGGAAATGATCGTGGCGGTGCCGAATTGCGCTGGCGCGTGACCTCTATTTCGGGTCGTCTGCATATTTGCGGTGCGGTGACGTACAAGTCGATCTCCAATCGACGGGCCAGCCAAGGGCAGATGCATCTTGCGCAAATCACCTACAAGGATCGCCCGATTCTGCAGGATTTGACCTTCTTTCGTGAGGTCCGGAATGCGAGAAACCTTTCCAGTGCCATGGCAAATTGCGCGGCCACCAATATGAAAACCCCGAAGGGTGCCTACACGGTGTATATCAAGTGGTCGTCTTTGAGATATGGACGTTCGGCGGCGAAAGTCTCTTGCCGCCGGTGATCTGGCGAACCCCCGACAGGCTTGCAGTGCCGGGGTTCTGCGGCAAGACTTGGCGCGAAGGGCGTAGTCAAGGAGGGATGATATGCAAGTGGACGGGTTTCTGAGCCTCATTCGGCGCGCCTCCATTTTCGACATCTTTCT
The DNA here is from genome assembly GCA_010016025.2 of Alatinidae sp. Z8VKAUB7J3. Classification (NCBI taxonomy): domain Eukaryota; kingdom Metazoa; phylum Cnidaria; class Cubozoa; order Carybdeida; family Alatinidae; species Alatinidae sp. Z8VKAUB7J3. The sequence goes on along the minus strand of JAAAKM020073195.1, from coordinate 3,124,924 downwards.
GGTGTCGTTCTTCATTCTGCCCTTCGTGGCCAACCAATGGCTGGGCATCGTTGAGAAGATGGAGTGGCCCAAGGGCCTCTCGATGGTGCTTCTGATTCTGGCCTACGTGTTTGGTGTGGTGCTGATGTTTATCGGTGCTACGCGGGCTGGCCGAAATGAGACAGCCAAGGCTGCCATCATTGCTTATCTGGAAGCGAAGGGCTGGGAGATGATGGGGCTGGAACGCATTCGCGAAAAGATTGACGCCAGCTACGATGATGCCTTCCTGCAAAGCCTGCCAGGACGCTTTCCGGGTGCGTTGCGTGCCGCCCGCCTCGAGGGGGGCAGGCCGGGGTTGGCGCGGATCATCTCCAAGGATGGTGAGGGCTAGACAAACACCCGCCAGAAAAACACCGCTGACATCACGAAACCGACCGTTGCGATGACGGCGCGCACGACGGGCATGGGCAGGGCTTTTGAGATTGGTGCGCCTGCGTAGCCGCCGATGGTCGAGGCGACCATCATCATCAGGCCGGCCTTCCACTCGATGATGCCAGCGCCTGCGAAAATCGCGACGGAGATGATCGACAGGATGAAGCTGATCCCGGTTTTTAATCCGTTCATCTGGTAGATATTCGTCATGCCCCAAAGCGCGAAGAGCGCCAGCAGGATGATGCCCAAGCCGCCGTTGAAATAGCCGCCATAGATCGAGACGGCGAACATGCCGATGAAGCCGAAAGGCGTCACCGCGCGGGATTTCGAGGCGGCCCAGTCGCGGATTTTGGCGCCAAACAGGAAGACCAGCGTGGCGATCAGCAACAGGAAGGGCACCAGCATCGAGAACGCGCGGTCCGACGAAATCAGCAGAAGGCCTGCGCCAATGGCGCCGCCCAGAAGGGCGATGCCAATCAGGCGGTAAAGCTGCTTGCGGTCGAACTCCAGCACTTCCTTGCGAAAGCCAACCGCGCCGCCGAGATAACCGGGCAGACCCGCGAAGGGTGCGCTCGTGCAGTTCAGAAAAGGAAGCGTATATGTGGACCATTTTTTCACCCTTAGGCTAATAATTGAGAAGTGCCTGTGTTGTCAAACACCTTTGGTTCTCAGTTTTATAGATTATGATCTAGCATTCAATTCTATTGATAGAAGAGCTTAAGCAAAGGTCTTATTTTAGTATGGTATACAAGACAAATACATTAAAATGATTAGAGCTATGTACGAGGATAACTCTGCTGCGGTTAAGGTAGGAAATAAGGTTAGCAACTGGTTTTGTATCAAATCAGGAGTTATCCAGGGTTGTATTCTATCCCCCTTTACATGCATCATTTTGACGAACATTGTCTTAAGGAGCACAGGAAAGGCAATGGGAGACAACGGACTCAAACAAGGAAAAAGAACTCTGATGGTCTTAGGCTATGCTGATAATTTAAGCATCCTTGATGAAAGTATGAGCAAAAGGAATTATTTATTAGAGGTTTTGCGAATTCGGGGAGCTAGAATATGTTTGAAAATTAATGTTAAGAAGACAAAATCGCGAAGGTTATGAATAAGTGAAGATGAAAAGGTGATATTGGGTAACAAAAAGATTAATCAGGTGGGCAGCTTCACTTACCTTGGTAGTTAAAAATGTTATCTTGGTAGTGAGGTATGAGCAGCGAAGATGTTAAAACTAGAATAGCCAAGGCTCAGGGTGTTTTTTCATAGTTAAAAAAAAAGTTTGGAAGAATAGGAAGATAAATCTGTAAACCAAGATTAGAATATTGGAAACTACAGCATTGACAATGGTCAAATATGGTTCTGAAGCATGGGTACTCTGAAAAGCGGATGACGAAAAGCGCATTATTCAGGGTACCTGGCTGACTAACCGTATTTCAAAAAGTAGGCTGTACGAAAAATGTGGTTCAATCCCGCTTTCTAGGGTTAGGGAAAAATCAGAAAAAATGAAGTATTTTTAACTTACAAATAGGTGATCGGATCTTAATGAATTTTGATATTTAGAAGGACCTAGTGTCTCAGAGCTCTTATTTTTAATCGCGACCAGCATTAAGCCATGTGAGCTCCTGGCTCTTCCGAACTTGTCAAAAGTGCCATATGAGCTTTTAGCTCTTGTTTTTAAAGAACAAACAATAGAAGACTGTTAAATGAACCACTTCTAGCTTTTTCTACCTATACTAGAGCAGATAAGAGCTACTTAGTTTACAACTGCTTTTAATATTTCCATGAAATTTGAAATAGGTTGCAAAATGACCAGAAAATGATAAAAAGGAAAAGTATCCCAGTCATCATCACTTTATAGCTTTGATAAACTTTGTAATTTAACTTATAGCATCACTAAATATGTTCAAGTACAACAGAAATTTAGTATTATATAGAATCTATAGTGGCAGTGACGTTTTGTGTGTACACATTTTGTGCAACTGAAAAGTAAGCTAATCTAATCAAGCTAAAAACACAAAAATTCAAGCAGAATAATTTTGGAACCATAAAAATGGATAGTTTTTTTTTATTACTTTTCCTAATGCTTTCTAAAAAAAAAAAGTTCAGCTTGGTTCCTGAGGGTTATCAAAGGTCTTTTACCAAGGAGTAGCCTATGCAATAATTTCATTTGGTAGGATGAGGGGGAGATTTGTAAAATATTCCCTAGTTCCCAGTCTATTATGTAGAAGCACTGCATTTAAAACAACTTTTTATTTTAGGACTGGGATACATAGGCTATAACATAACACCCAAAAGTTTTTTTATTATACAGGAGAGCAACAACAATATTTTTAAGCTTATTTACAGAGAGCTTTGATTGAAATCAGAAAATAGGGCTGTAAAGTTCAGTAACATGGCTTTGCTACTCATATAAACTGCAAATAGACAAAGCAAGTAATTAGTTCTTTACGCAAGCTAATTTATAAGTTACGTATATCTTTTACTTATAAAAAGATTCGTAAAAAATTCACAGTTCTAGTTGCCTTTATAATTAACCGAAATTCGGAGGGCAACTAGGCTTCCTCCCCCGCTCTTTTTTTCTCAGTAAGGAACGAGGTTGAAACTTAAGATGAGCAATAGTTTCAAAGCTACTTCATAATTTTTTCTCCAAATTATTGGGCGGGGAGGCAACTACACCCCCTTGCCCCCCTCTAACGATGCCATTAAGGAAGAGGTTGTCTAGCCCAAAAATGTCCACCAAAGCAGACAAAGCCCAGAAGCGTTATCCATAAATTAGAACACAGTATGTATGGTATGTCACTTACTGGGTTATAATATCCTCTAACGGGGGGGGGGGCACTCCTCGTGGTCACCCTGCAGTGCCATTTGCAGTCATGGTTTCGGTAAAAGAAAAAAATTTGAAAGGTCCACCCAGTCGCCACTATACGGCCACGTAAGCAGGATTATCCTTTTGGGAGGAACAGGTCCAACCTTTTGCATCCAGCCTACCCTTGTCAAGGAATCCCAGCTGTAAATATACATTATTTTGAGCAATTTCTCTTTTCAGATATCATATAGCCTTGGCAACATTATAAAACGTATGAACTCTTGCTTATAATCAAATTTATGATTTTCATCATCTTGCTTTGCATGCTAGGAAAATTAGAAAACTGCTAGAAAACTGACGTCTAGTACAGAGTAACTTAAATTGCAATGTATTTGAAACTGATATCTGAACCTCATCAAAATATAGGTGGCAACATAACTGTAATTATGTGTAATTTCAGATCATTCTTCATTTTAGATATTACACACCCATGGCAATGATATTCTGTTTCATTTTACCAACAGTAGTACAAGCCATCTGTTGGGATGAATCCTACTGGGTGGCCTTTTTTGGTCCAGCCATTGGTCGGCTGGTATTTAAATTGAATGCCACTTGGATGATTAATTCCTTTGCACAAATGTTGGGAAACAAACCTTGGACCTGGACAAATTGGCGTGTAAAATAGAGCAAGTCAATAGTCAATTAGACCCACCTATAAGAAGTAGGTTTAATAGTGGTAGGCGACGAATCCAAACAGATAATGGATTGCAAGAGCTAGAGCGACTCTGCTTTTTCATACATAAATCTTACATAAATCTTATTCTGACATAAATCTTACTTAGACTTACTCTGACATAAATCTTACTCTGACTCTGTCATAAATCTTACTCTGCTTTTTCAAATTTATACCACTTTATAGTGCCAAGGACACTAAAAATAAAATATTACTGCTAAAATTGGCTAGGCAAAAACTTATTCAACTAAATATTTTTAGAACCGTTCAAATCTGGGGGGGGGGCAACCGGGTCAGCCACACAGTGCACCGCATCTGGAGGTTGTGGCTAGGGTTTTACCTACTTCGATAAAATTTTCCCTTTGATTCGGCTTTTTTTGCTTATTTTCGAGTTTAGAAGGGGTGCTGCCATTAATTGTTTCTGGGTGCCACCAATCCTAGGAATGGGTCTGTATATATTTTAATACCGAAGGAAAGCTAGAATTAAGTTTATAGTAAAAAAATGTTCATATGAAGTTGCGCAGTTATGGTGGTAGTGAGTGCTGAATTAAAAAAAAGAATCATAGATATCAACAAAGAATGAGACAAAAACATATGGCACCTAACAGCTTTGGAACTTATTAAAATTTAATCTCTGGGTAGGCTATGAATCCGAAACTAGGCCAAACTAGGAACACCCCTTGGGGCTAAGCCTAAGACTAAAAAAATCCAAACATGTATGTCAAATAAAGAGATAACTTTATCGATTCATATTCGCCTGCAGTTTGAATCTTACAGAAAAACTGTCGGCTCCCTCCCCCTCCAGAAAAATTCCCTTCAACAGCATAAAATTCCTAAATTATGAAAAAATATACATAAATTGTTCAGATACACTTTATCGTTGTTGCGGCAGAAATGTCGTACAGCAGGCTGATGCATAGATAACCATCAAAAAAGTAGCGATGGCTTTATTAGCACTTATTAGGCTTTTAGAGCTTTGATTTAAATATTGGGAGTAAAAATTAAAACAATGAAAGGATTTCTGGAGCTGATCTCTCCCTCTTATTAACTTCTATGCCAATTGGAAAAGTCCTCCCGAGGAAAAATTATCGGACTTGGTCATTTCCCTTTTCGAAAATAATACTGGCGATCCTTCACTGGATTGGGTGCGTTGGGGTGTGCCCACCTCTTTAGCTGAAGAACTCAATCGAGCAGGTTTGCAAACGCAAATCTGGGAAGACTCGGTTAGGGATAGGTTTGGTAAAGAAGGTCTGCCTTTTTTATCGGGGACCTTTCATCAATCAGCCAAAGGCATGACCTTCCAATGGCAGTTAAGATTCTCCTCACAACCTCCGGAAAAATATACCGTGGAAGTGGCGCACCCCAAGGACGGCCTTCTTCATATCTTAAAGATGCTTGCCGGCCGGATCGGGGAACGCTCGGACGCTGTCCCTCCCCGATTGCCCCAAGCAGCTTATGCCTACGCCCAAGGCATACGCGTCCTGGCAACGTCCGGCGCCGCAGCAGCCAAGCCCTTTTTTGAAGAAGCGCAATCCTTGGACAGCAGTTTCGTACGCGCTGGGATCATGGCCGCTTTTTGCTTAGACATCACCGGGGATATTGATGGAAGTCGCATGGCTTATGAACGGGTCCTTTTGCTGGCAGAACAGGATCCGATGGCGCGTCTGACCATTCATCACAACTTGGGAAGGTTGGCCTTGCACACAGGCCGGTTGGATCATGCCATCAACCATTTGGAAATCGCGCAACGAGAAGCCAAAGCCATGGATCTCGAAAACAGGGAAACCACGAAGCTCTTGCGGATGGCCAATATCCTCAATAGGGAAACGAACAGAAAACCAACTTCGTCAGACCCAACAACCATGCTCGACCTTCCCGATCTCCTCATGAATCGCCAAAGGCTTTCCCCAATGACGGATTGGTCGGAGGCAAAGGGAGATCTCCAAGCCGATTTACATCGCTACCGCGCTTTGGGGGATCGCCACAATCAAGCCGTCGTATTGGTCCGCCTTGCCAATCGTCTAGAAACGGGTTTCTCCGAAAAGCAGGTTTTATTGGAAGAAGCGCTCGCACTGTTCAGCCAGGTGGGCTATCGCAGAGGAACGGCGAGGGCGCTCTCAGATTTGGGATTTGTTGCACTTGGGCAAAATCAGATTTCTGCTGCATCAGAACATTTGAATCAAGCCTTGGATATTTACCGTGATCTCAAAGACCCCTTTGGGGCAGCAAAAACCCTTTTTTATTTGGGTTTGAATACGCTGTTGGGTCAGGTTCAGGGATCCCAAAACGGCAGTCAGCTTGCCCATCGTTTTTTCACTGAATCTCTGGCGGCTTATCAACGCTTTGGGCTAACAACTCGCCTGACCTCGGTCAATCATATTGGCTTGGGTATTACCGAACGGGAGATGGGAAACATCGATCAAGCTGTGAGCCATTTCGAAAAGGCCGCGCACATGAGCGACAAACTCGGCCTGGTTGAGGATCAATGGCTCGCACATCTCTGTCTCATGGTTTTGGACATGGATCGGGGAAAGTACAACAAGGCACTTCTCCGATCGGGTCCGCAAAATTCCCCGCCGCCTTCCCTATGGCTGATCTACCGTGCCCGCTGCCAATACCTGCTGGGGCAATTCGAACCGGCTTTGCAAAGCATCCAAGAAGCAAGGTCTATGGATGGTGATCGCTGGCGCGCCAATGATGAGGCTTTCCTGAATGCGTGCAAGGCTGCTTCTGAATCGGGAAAGGCAGAACCCTTACCCCCTTTGACCCATCCTTTAATTGCTTACTTTCAAACAAGGGCTCGTTCGATCCTGAGCCAATGAGCATCACGAGGCAGGGAAAGCCAAATTTCAGGATTTTTTTGGAAGTTTCGAAGGACATTTGAGGCGTTTATTCCAAAGATCATCACCAACGGCCAGAAGCCGATTTCTGAAAACGGAGCAGGTGATGAACTTAATAATGATGATTTCATGGATGACTTCCTTGGCTCTCGGAGGCCTGGGCCCAAACGGCGACGAGGAAGCCAGGGCAATTATTGCGCGTTGCATCGAGGCGATGTCTACCCCAACGCAAGCGCGGGCGGCGCCGTCACATGGGCGGCCAGAGGTTCAATGCCCTGCGGCAGGGCTGGATCGGAACCGGCCGGCTCAACCAGGGCCCAATGGGCTGGAGACGCAGGATCATCGGGTTGGTCGAGATCGTCACCGAGTGCCGCCCCGAGTGCCGCCTCGAACCCAGGCTTGACCTTGATCTTCTCAACGACTGCCGGGAACAGGCCGCCCTCCGCACCGGAGTTGAGGATCTTTGCAATGGTGCGCGATTCCGTCTCGATCCGGTTAAGGTTGGAACGCGCTTCCTGCACCGGCTGGCGTGCTTCCACTTCACTGCGCCGTTCGGCCTCGATACGCTCTTCATTTTCGCCGAGAGCCGCCTCCAACCGGTTGACGGCCTCTTCCGAGGCGTCGACCGCGGCCTTTTTCTCGACGGGGTCAGGCAATTCGGCAATTTTTCCGCCGATTTCATCAAGTTCCCGCTGCGCTTCCGCAATCTGGCCTTCAAGACGGGATCTGCGCTCAGTGAATTCGCGGATTGCCCGCTCCAGCTGGCCACGATTGGCCTGGGTCTCGGCCCGTTCCGCAGTCACGCGACCAAGCGAACCTTCGCTTTCACCCAACTTGGCTTCGGCTTGTTCAAAGGCGGTCCGCGTCTCAGCTGACCGCGCGTCGCTGGAAGCCAGGGCCTCGCGAAGTTCGGTTTCTTCCTGCGCCAGCCGCTCCAGCACACCGGCATTGTCCACGACCATTTTTTCTTCGCGGGCAATGTCGTCGCGCAACTGGGCCAACCGCTGCTCGATTTCCTGCTTGCGGCCGGCGATGCGTTCCGCTTCCTCTTCAATCTGCGCCCGGGCGATCTGCATCCGCTGAAGCGCCGCAGCAGCCTTGGCTTCGGTATCCCGCAGTTCCGGTAGCTTGTTGGCGGAAATAGCCTGTGCCTTTGCCGCCTCCATTTGCAGTTGCGCCTGTTCCGCCACTTCGGCCGTGGCCGTCGCCAGCGCCGACTCGGACTCGCCTTCCGCCTCCTTGGCCTCCGACCAGCGAATGTGCAGCAGCGTGGCTTCTGCCTCGCGGATGATCGAGGACAGTTTCTTGAAACGGTTCGCCTGACGCGCCTGGCGCTTCAGGCTGTCGATCTGGCCATCCAGTTCGGCCACAACGTCATCGAGCCGTTCAAGATTGGTTTCAGCGGCTCTCAAGCGCAGTTCGGCCTCGTGGCGCCGCGAATGCAGGCCGGAGATGCCGGCGGCCTCTTCCAGCAATTGGCGACGTGCCTGGGGCTTGGCCTGAATGAGTTCGCCGATCCGCCCCTGTCCGACCATCGACGGCGATCTGGCCCCGGTCGAAGCGTCGGCAAACAGCAATTGCACGTCCTTGGCCCGCGCTTCCTTGCTGTTGATTCGATAAACCGAGCCTGATTCGCGTTCGATTCGGCGCGAAACCTGGACTTCGTCATGGTCGTTGAAGGCGGCGGGAGCGCTGCGGTCACTGTTGTCGAGGAACAGGCCGACTTCCGCCGTATTGCGCGCCGGCCGGTTGCCCGAACCGGAAAAAATGACGTCGTCCATGCCGGACGCGCGCATGTTTTTGTAGGAGTTTTCGCCCATCACCCAGCGCATGGCTTCGACCAGGTTGGACTTGCCGCATCCGTTCGGACCGACGATGCCTGTCAGCCCTTTTTCGATAACGAATTCAGTCGGTTCTACAAAGGATTTAAATCCCAGAAGGCGCAGTTTGGTGAACTTCATGGGCGGCACCCTCCGCCGCTCTCAACGGCATTCGAGCGCGCGCCGCCAGACGCAGGGCCGCTGTGGCCGGCCCCGCCCTGAAGTGAACCGGCTTTACAGCATGCTGTCGATGAGCGCCGACATCCGTTCAACAGACATGTTCCCCGAATACCGCTTACCATTGATCAGGAAGGTGGGCGTTGAATTTACACCGAAATCCGTTGCCGCTTTTGTCCTGACTGCATTCACATCGTCTACAAGCTTCTGGTTCGTCAAGCACGCTTCGAAGCTCTCTTGTGTGTCTTGCATATGACTCATAGAAATAGTAGATAGACTAGCTAGAATCAAACTTTCACTGTTCTATCTACTATTGATGCAGGAATGTCCCGGAATCGTCTCGACTGATGCCGAATGTCGTTTGCGTAAGGTCATTGGTGCCAAAGCTGAAAAACTCTGCGGCCTCGGCGATGTGACCGGCCCGCAACGCCGCGCGTGGCAGTTCGATCATCGTCCCGACCAAATAGTCGAGATTAACGCCGGACTCTTCAGCGACAGATTGCGCAACTTTGTCGATCAACGCGCGCAAGATCTCCAGCTCCTCCTTGGAGAAAACAAGCGGCACCATGATCTCGGGCGTAACGGTCTGACCTTCGTCTTTCTTGAGAAGCGACGCCGCCTCCAGAATGGCGCGCGCCTGCATCTCATAGATTTCCGGATATGAGATCCCCAGCCGGCAACCGCGGTGCCCAAGCATCGGGTTTGCTTCGCGCAATTGCACGGACCGCTGGCGAACCGATGGTACATCCGATCCCGCTGCCCGTGCGACCGATGCCATCTCATCGGCCGAATGAGGCAAGAATTCATGCAGCGGTGGATCGAGCAGCCGGATGGTTACCGGCAGTCCCTTCATCACCTTGAACAAATCCACGAAATCCTGCCGTTGCATCGGCAAAATTTCCGAAAGGGCCTTTTCTCGTTCCGCCTTTTCATCGGCTAGGATCATGCGGCGAACGGCAACGATCCGATCGGCTTCGAAAAACATGTGCTCGGTTCGGCACAGGCCGATGCCTTCCGCACCGAATCCACGGGCAGTCGTCGCATCACCCAGTGTCTCGGCATTGGTCCGGACCTTCATGCGGCGAACGTCATCAGCCCAACCCATCAACGTTGAAAAGTCGCCAGACAGCTCAGGTTCAACGGTGGGAACGCGCCCCAACATCACTTCGCCCGTCGACCCGTCGATTGTGATCAGATCACCTTCAGCCAAGCGGTGACCGCCGGCATGTATCACCCCGTCAATTGTATCGATACCGACGGTTCCCGCAACGGAAACGCAAGGCCGCCCCATTCCGCGCGCAACCACTGCCGCGTGACTTGTCATACCCCCCCGGCTCGTCAGGATCCCGACGGCCGCATGCATGCCGTGGATGTCCTCGGGACTTGTTTCCTCGCGAACCAGGATGACCGTTTCACCCTGCTCAGCCATTTTTTCGGCCCAGTCGGCCGTCAAAACGATCTTGCCGCAAGCAGCCCCTGGCGAAGCCGGCAAGCCAGTTGCGATCACGTTCTTTTCCGCGTCCGGGTCCAATGTGGGGTGCAGAAGCTGGTCTAACGCCGCGGGATCGACGCGCCTTAGGGCCTGTTTTTTGTCGATCAGGCCCTGCTCGCACATTTCGACCGCAATGCGGAGAGCAGCGGGCGCCGTGCGCTTACCGGCCCGCGTTTGCAGGACGAATAGGCGGTCTCTTTCCACCGTGAACTCGATGTCCTGCATATCGGCATAGTGGTTTTCAAGTTGGCTTCGGACATCCATCAGCTGTCCGAAAACCGCGGGCATCGTTTCTTCCATTGCGGGAAGGGTTGCGCCGTTTTCCTCTTTGGCTTGCAAAGTGATGTATTGCGGTGTGCGCGTACCTGCGACGACATCCTCGCCCTGCGCGTTTATCAGATACTCGCCATAAAATGTATTCTCGCCCGTTGAGGGATCTCGAGTAAATGCGACACCCGTTGCGCAGTCATCTCCCATGTTGCCATAGACCATCGACTGGATGTTGACGGCGGTGCCCCATTCGTCTGGCAGGTCGTGTAGCTTGCGATAGGTGATCGCACGCTGATTCATCCAAGACCCAAACACGGCCCCTGCCGCTCCCCAAAGCTGCGCCCAGGGATCTTGCGGGAACGTATCGTCGATTTCGGTTTCGACGAGTCGCTTGTATTCGTCGACAACGGACTTCCAATCATCCGCCGTAAGATCGGTGTCTTGTTCCCGTCCTGTCGCCCGTTTGATCGACGTGAGCACATCTTCGAACAGGGGGGCTCCAGAATTCCTTTGCATAGAATTTTTTTCCGGTTCCCCCTCTGTATTGTCAAAAATTAATTTTTGTGGGTATTCTCATTGAAACTTTTTGTCTTTAGTATTCCAATTTTAAAATAACGAGAAATATATCTCCCTTTATAGACACTGAAAAGCAAATTTTGTATCTCTTCTTAAGTTGTTGTGAATTATGGCCACTTGTATCACTTGTTTAAAGCTAGTCAGTAATATAATCTAAATAGTGAGGTTATAAAGCAAAAATTAAACAAGTCAAACTTTAATATATTAATAACTTCTTGGTTTTAATTAAATTCTGTTTTTTTTCCCTTAGAAGTTAAGTCAAAGCCCTGCTAGAGACGTGTATCAACTTGCAGCCAGTGTGAAACATTTAAAGCGAGGAGAAGAAAGGTCTTAATTCAGACTTGCTCTGTGGTACATTTAATTAAAATTACATATGCTCCACAGCTTGATTACCCCTGATTTTGATATTATTTTGTATAATATTATATTTTGCGTGTCTTTAAAAATGAAACCTACTGCGTGAAACATTATGGCTATATGCGTTAAGGAAAGGATAGGCCAAACAATGCGCTGAGGGGACAAAGATTATATTTTTGGTACTTTTTTCGGGTAGAGTTTTTACAAAAGTCGTGTGACGGAGTTTGCTTGCGTGTGTTTCTTCGATTGGCAATGCTGTAAAGAAAATAAAATAAAAAAACACTGTATTTTTCGACAGCCAACAATGTATTCTTAACATCCTTCTTCTTTTCCAAAATTTTTTCCGGTTTCTTTGATCTTTGTAATTACAATGAAAATAATCAGTATATAAAATCAGATAAAATTAACATAGCCAGAAGTATGTCAAAAATTCATAATAATTACGAGAATAATAGCGTCAAAACGATTTCCTCCCCTCTTATATATTTGTATTTATCCACCATCGCTCGGATGAGAAGCAATTCTTTTTATAGTTGAAGGACTCAGCTTTTAAGCTGTGGAGCATGTTTTTACTTACGACAAAAGTATCATAAATCTGTTTTTACTGAAAAAAGAGAACTAAACATGATTAAACCTAAACCCTTATACAGGCAAGGGAAAGAGAACAAAAATAGTTCCCACATTCAAGGCCATATCCAGGGAGAGTTTAGGGAGTTTTAACCCCCCCTGAAATGTCTGCTCGACTCGTAAAATGAAAAAGAATATAAGTAAATTTTTGATGTGTTTTTAAGTTGTTTTTTTTATATCCCCCCTCCCAGCGAAAAAATCCTGGATACGGTCCTGACCATGTTTCATCCTTATCCTTAACACTCTGCTGGTCCGATCCTGTTTATTTCTGCTTCTTCTTCTTCTATAAGTTAGTATATATTACTAAATGGTGATTCTGGTCATTTGCCACTTCTCAGACATATCTAGGTGAATAAAGTTATTCAACACTTGATGGAAACCAGCTGAAGAAGTTGGTAAACGTCAGGGTAGTACCACCTCAGTCCCAAAAGACAGGCACCAATCAATTCTTACAATAGAAAATTGAATATATAAACAGAGCTAAAATTCGCTTTGCATAATCAGCAAGTTTTAGGCTTGATTTTATCTTTTTTGCCACCAGAGGGTTTCAGCAATTCAAAATAATTTCTTGTACAAGAGACACGGATTGTTAGCCAGAATTACCTTTAAGTAAGTTACAACAGTATTGATAAGTAAGTAGTTCGTAATAATATCTCGTTTCTAAAGCTGTTTTCCATTTTTCATGTCGTTCCAGCCCAAAGGTGGTAGATTTTGATATATATGCCTGGATTGTTTTTTGTTTTTATTAGTATTATTATTATCTTTTTTTACTCGAGTGCTGGTGCAATAGGTTTTCCAGTAGTACAATAAACTAAAACCATAAACTAAGAAATCAAAATTATATTTCGAAATAAAACTGTATATCTCAAATTATATTTCCGTAAAAAACAAAAATAGATTTATTTGATCCTGTCTTTTTCTATCTGAGCCACCTAATATTGGCTCATTTGTATAGGCTTAGCCAAGCAAAAGATAAGAATTTATTAGTCTAGCATAGAATATAAAACAAATCTTACAAAAACTCAAATTTTAACAAAGCTTAACGAATAGGCAAGGTGCCATAAACTATACCCTACTACTTCTAATTGATAATCTAGCCTAGTAAATGTAGACCAATTGTGTTTTTTACATCTGACTTGAATAATTTTTGCCAACTCCTGCAAGCCAGAGTGAGATGGGATAGAGCTCTGGTAAATTTGAAGTTTACAATAGCCTAGGCAATTGTTCAGTTAGGACAAGAGTGAATAGGCTACATCACTTGATACATTTTTTAATAGCCTAATTACCGTTTTTAAGGGAAATTCATCCCTTGTAAAACATATGTTAGGCAAAAATTTGAGAAAACACAGAATTATATCCGTAAAAAGGAAAAATCCAACCTGTCATGGGGCCAAACTCAATACTTTTTTCTCTTAATAGTTTTATATTTATTAATTGTAGCAGATTATATGGATGACAGGTGTAAAAAAGAAATAAAAATAAACAGAATACAAAAACACAAACTCAAGAGATTTCTTTGTTAACTGTTTGCTAAGTGGTAGTAACTTTAATAACTCATGCCAATTGTGATCATTGTCAATATTTTTCACTGTTATCATCATTAATCTTTGGATAATATTCATCACAATGGGGTAAAATTATGCAGTATTGCTACAAGCAAAATCAGTCAAGCACTATCAAAATACCCCTTATTTATATGATCTTCTTGCCAGAGCACACGTCCTTTCTCAGAAGAGAAGTATTTCCCCAGATATTCACGCTGTTTAATAGCTAATTCACTAGCTCTATTCGAAGTGATAGGGTTAGTAATGTCCCTCTTATTTCTCAACGGCTGTTCCTCCCTCCAAGATCCGTTTTCTAGGTCATTAGAGTCCACATCTGTTGCTGTGGCATATGATCTGACACCGGTTGTAATGTCATCTGTTATGAGGTAGTTATGCAAGCAACATGCCGCTTTGATCAAGGTACTTACTGTGGTTGGTTTCAAAAGTATAGGGGCTCTAAAAACTCTCCACTTGGAACTCAGAATTCCAAAAGCATTCTCTATTACTCTCCTTGCTCTAGACAAACGATAGTTGTATGTTTGTTCCATAGCTGACAGGTTCTTACCTCCAAAAGGACGTGCTATGTTTGGTTTTAGGGGAAAAGCTTCATCTCCTATAAACATGTATGGAAACTTAAATGATTGTGGGTTCATATTTGGAAGGGGCTGTGGTTCAGGTAAATCCAACTTATTCTCATTCAGTGCTTTTCCAAATGTTGAAGAGGCATATATGCCAGCATCACCCTCACTTCCATAGCTTCCAATGTCAACATAGATAAAACGGTAGTGTGCATCACATACTGCAAAGAGTACCACTGAGAAATAGTTTTTATAATTATAGAACTCTGATCCACTTTTGTATGGTGCCTGGATCTCTATATGTTTGCCATCAATTGATCCAACACAGTTTGGAAAATTCCATCTAGTCCAAAAACCTTCACTAATCTTGATAAAATCTTCTTTGGTTGGGAATTTCAGGTATTTTGCTTCCAGGACTTCAACAATTGCACACAAAGTGTCTTTTATTATGCTTGATGCTGAAGACTTTCCAACCCGGAAAGCAGTAGATAAGGAACACAAACTATGACCTTCACCCAAGTACCTAAAAAGAATAGGAGTTAATCCTGTTTAATTATGTTTTGCTAAATAGGCCAAATGTTTGTTATGAAAAGGGTAGCTATCTCTGTTAGAGAAGATTTATAGATGATTTGATTATTCCTAAGAATACTTATATACCATGAGTCAACACAGTGATTATCTATTACTGTGGATTATACTTTAATTAGATATAGGTCCTTGAGATGCAAATAGGCTACTGAATCCTACCCTTCACAAGGAGGTAGGCAAATAAAATATGGGTAACTAATAAGAGAAGGAAGCTGGAACTAGTCTTGAACAGAAAACCATAACTAGGAAGAAGAACTAATGAACAGAGGCTTTGTGAATAACCAAGAGATTGCAAGTAATTTCACAGTTATGGAGGTAACACTTTTTGCTATAATTAAAGATCTCCAGAAGCGACTTGAAATCGCTTTAAAAGAGCGCGATCACTGCAGAGACGAAATAAGAAAAATGATCTATGATGGTGATCCCATCCGCAATAGATTATTTATTTGTCGTGAATGTATCAACTACATGGTGCATTCAGAAAATAGCCGGAATAATTCTGAGTTAGTTGGATTTCAGTGTAATTATTTGACTCCAATCTTAGAAAAAATGAATAACCAAGAGATTGCAAGTAATTTCACAGTTATGGAGGAAGCACTTTTTGCTATAATTAAAGATCTCCAGAAGCGACTTCAAATTGCTTTAAAAGAGCGCGATCACTGCAGAGACGAAATATGGAACTTGATCGACGGTGACATTTACGAAACATTAGAGCATCTTTGTCATGAATGTATCAAGTACATGATGCATTCAGAGAATATGCGGAATAATTCTGAATTAGTTGGATTCGAGGATGATTATTTGATTCCCATCTTTGAAAAAATCCTTCAAGGAATACCCTGCAGGGACGCTATAAACTTTTATAACGCCCTATATTTTAGTTAACCCAGTCATCAGTCCAGAAAGGTTACTCAGATTTAAAGAATTGAGTTTTTTTCATTTTAGGTCATGAATATTTTAATCTATTTTAGATTTTAACACGTCGTTTACATTTCCGGTTAGAGAGAGCTCCTGGTGAGATGAATCCCACGGATCGCACTGGACGTTGCCTTAAAATGGAACCCCTAGCTACTATTGGTCAGCTTGAAAAGCATCTTCTAAAAATAGTTGCTAAACAATGGTATGATGCAGAGACATCTCAATTGAATTTTGTTAAGAGGCTGAAGGAATGTCCACCTTTTACATTTTGGCACAATAGTGACTTCGTCCAAAACGGTATTGTTTATTGGATTGGCGCAAACCTAAAGTAAGTAGGGTTGATTTTTATCTACAATCTACAGTAGAGTTCCCTTTAAAAGACTACAGTCCGCAAAACCCCTGGATTGCAATTTCTTTTTTCTTTCCTTGTGTGAAATTTTGTTTTGCAAGATAGTTAACGATTATTAATTTAAAATGTCACCTCATTTCTATGTACAAAAAAAAAAAAAAAAAAACAACAACAAAGAACTATTGAATGACGGAAAAGTGGAAGTCAAGTGGGAAAACATTGCTTGATCACCTGTATGATGTTTAGCCGGCCTGATTTTATTTTTTTGCTTTTTATATGCAGCTAACCGAGTTTATTTAAACCTATGGCTTTACTATATCATTTTTTTTTTAAAGGCGTTTTCACGCTTCATTAGGTCATGATTACTAGTAACTATAGTAAAGGTAATAATTTCCATGGCTAAGTTATAATTGGGCTGACTGGCTTAGGGTGGCTGTACCAGTTAAGAAGTGGTGTTTAATGGTGACTAACGTGGTGAATACTGGTTTATGGTTACATTAGTAAAGCCTTACACTGAAACATTTTTAGACTAACGACCAGAAATGTCTATCATAAAAATTAATAAATTGTATGCTGTTAACAGACTATAATGAAATATTTAAGCAATTTATAAAGTAGTTTTCACAGCTGGTTTTTTGTAAGCTACTAAACCTTTCAGCAAATCTTCCAATTTTAGTTCAACCCTAAAAATTTGGCCTGGTCAAAGTCCGACCTCTGTCTTACCGACATAAATCGAGCACTAGTAATAAAGATAAGGCTTTCCAATTCTTCTTTTTAGTCTTAAGGCCTTTTTCTCTTCATAAGTTAAAAAGGCGAAACGAACCATTTGACTTGACCAATATAGAAAACAGAAACCGGTGAGTATTTCTGACTGATATACACGATTCATCTTCATCGCGTATTCAAAGCAACAAAAGTCAATAAAATGAACATAATAATAATGTGAAAATATTACAAAAAAAACGTAAAAATAAACAAATAACAAACCGAACGCACCCAGGTGGCGCCAATTTCAATAACACCACACTTGAGCTTGGGAAAGCGCTGGAACACCTGATCGTAAATCATCGACGTCAGAAAATTCTGTGGCGAATGGCTGATGGCGTGATAGTCCTTGCCACGTAAATTTTCACCCCCACCCAACCAGTCGGTGGTCTTGGGGTGGCCTGTATTGTGGTAGTTGTTGTCCAACCCTCGTCCGCCACCAATGTGCAGGATCATCGGCACATTGTTGGCCTCCAGCAACGCCCATATCGGATCAAAATCCAGATGTGACGGGGAACGCCCCTCGCTCGGGTCACTGCTTACCCAGATTGCCCTGATGCCCCGACGAATTGCATCTTCTGCAGCTTGTAGTGCCAGCGCAGGGTCACGCATGGATACAAAGCCAACGGACAACAGGCGGTCGTCAACTGCACAAAAATCCGCCATATGGCGATTGAGCATGTCGCAACCGGCATAAACCTTGTCCAGGTTACGGGAATTGGCAAACTGTCCGATGGAAAACGTAGGGAAGAGTATCTGTTGCTCAAAACCGAGCAGGTCCAGTGCGTGACTACGCTCCTGAGCATCAATGGCGCCATACGCTGCCCACCCCTTCGGACCGGAAATAAGAGGCTGTTGCAGCAGCGCCGCCGTTGCGTCCGCATCCCTGGTGCGTGCTTCCGCCTGTTTGATCGCCTGGTAAATACCCTTGCCACCACTTTCAGTAGCCAGGGGTTTAATCAAACCTTGTTGTTCAGCCGTGGCGTAGCTGGCCAGCCAGTCGACGGTTTCCATGAGATGGCTGTCGGCGTCGAAAATCTTTCGCCCTGCGGCATAACTGTCGTCGTTGATCACTGTCTTCTCCCTGCATACCCAACGCACAATCTAATCCAGCCAGGTGCGCGTATCAATATTTGTATAGGAGGATTGCTTAGTATGAGTGAAGACGCACAGAATTCGTCGCTACGTACGCCGTCTGGCTAGCATGTCTCGAATCAAATCAACAAACGTCTTGAATTTCAGATCGGTAAACTCACCAGCATCGAGAAATACGCCGTGTCCATTGGGGCAGGTTTCGATCCAGATGTGCGGTTGATTTTTGTCCGTGGTCTTATCCAGGGCAACGCCACAGTTCGGACATTCAATGTCTTCAATCTTGTTATATCTGGCCTGCGGATCACCGGAGTCTATTGCCACCTCAGACATCCATTCAGATTTCATTTTCAGCAACTCATCAGGCGGACACCACAAGCCAGCGCACGTATCACAACGATGCACATGTATGTCTGCGTATTCCACTGCCTCAAGCTGGCCCGTGCATTTTGGACATTTCATAAGATTCTCCAAATCTTTCGCTAATCACCTAATCTACGTAGAGCTGAAACCGTCAGGAAACGATTAAACAGGCTTTGATCGTTGACCCGCATCTCATACCCCCCGGAGATTTTCTGTACCTGCTCCAGGCGTGTCATGCGATTTGTTTGTACGTTAAACGCATGCACACGCGTCCAGGACCAATAAGGATGTTTGCCCCCGGAAACCTGCTTGCCGCCAAGATCATACAATGAAAATGCACCGTCGAAGGACTTAAATATCTCTCCGCGGCGGTCGTAAGACACCATGGCCAGCGGCGTGAGCGTACGCGCATCAAACCAGACGCGTTTTTTGCTAACCGGTGCTCTGGGGTAACTCAGCGGCTCTGCCTCAACCACAATAGCCTCCGGCACCAGTTGCGCCGCTGTATCCCAGAACGTTTGACCCTCTTCGCCCCCATGGGTCCCGTGGTGCCAGTTGTCATTCTTGTGGTTCCAACTTTCAGCGACCGGCGCCAGGTAAGGTCCCCGGTGAACAATTCGATAATTACCCCAGGTTAAAAATGGATCTCCAGCCGCCCAGGCGTCTGAAAGATAGAGTGTGTTCCCCGTAATCAAAGGTTCAAAACGTTGATTTGTCGGAAATCTTCGCACCCGTTTGAACGCCGGCAGATAGCCATACAATTCAGGAAACTGATTGTGATCGTATACTGGAGACATATTAACAAGGTTTAACTTATCGTTTATAATTGTTAAGAATTCGATTGGATCAATTTCTGGTTTATTATAAAATTTTTGTTTTGAATTATAAGCCAAGCGTAAAAAATCTTCATTACTTACTCCTGGAATTTCAATTGGATACTGAAAAGCTAAGAAAATGCCTAAATGAGAACGTTTTTCCGGATCAAGGTTTAGAATACTGGATCCTTTAAAGAGAATATCACCGCTTAAAATGGAATACGTTGGATGACCGGCAAGAACTTTTGAAAAGGTACTTTTGCCTGATCCATTTGGTCCCATGATAGCATGAATTTCGCCTTTTTTTATTGTTAAATTTAGATTTTTTAAAATTTCATTATCATCAATTGAAACTTGTAAATTTTTAATTTCTAAAAGAGGAGAATTTAAAGTCATTATCCAACACTTCCTTCTAATTTTAAGGTTAATAATTTATCTGCTTCTGCTGCAAATTCTAATGGTAATTTTGTAAAAATTTCACGACAAAATCCACTAATCATTAATTCAACTGCTTTTTCCAAACAAATTCCTCGTTGTAAAAAATAAAAAATTTGTTCTTCACCAATTTTTGATGTTGAGGCCTCGTGTTCAATTTTAGTAGTGGGGTTATGGACAGAAATAAATGGAAATGTATTAGCGTTTGATATACTTCCAATTAACAATGAGTCGCATTGAGAATAATTTCTGGCACCAAAAGCTTTGTTTGTCACATTTACAAGTCCACGATAACTATTTTTGGATTTACCGGCTGAAATACCTTTTGAAATAATTCGACTACGCGTATTTTTGCCAATATGAATCATTTTTGTTCCCGTATCGGCTTGTTGATAATTATTTGTTAATGCTACTGAATAAAATTCCCCTTGTGAGTTATCACCAATTAGTAAACAACTTGGATACTTCCAAGTAATTGATGAACCTGTTTCCACTTGTGTCCATGAAATCTTTGAATTTCGGCCAACACATAAACCACGTTTTGTTACAAAATTATAAACACCACCTTTTCCAAATTTATTTCCTGAATACCAGTTTTGAACTGTGGAATATTTAATATTTGCATTTTCGAATGCAATTAATTCAACCACAGCAGCATGTAGTTGATTTGTATCATATTGTGGAGCTGTACAACCTTCAAGATAATTTACTTGACTATTTTTTTCTGCAATGATTAGTGTTCGTTCAAATTGTCCGGATTTTTGGTCATTAATTCTAAAATAAGTTGACAAATCTAATGGACAAATTGTATCTTGAGGAATATAACAAAATGAACCATCTGTAAAAACAGCTGAATTTAGCGCTGAAAAATAGTTGTCACCGATCGGAACAACCGAACCTAAATATTTTTCAATTAATTCTGAATATTCATTAATTGCCTCGGAAATTGATGAAAAAATTACACCGTGTTTATTTAATTCTTCTTGAAATGTAGTTCCAATAGAAACACTATCAAAGACAGCATCAATTGCTACATTGGCTAATCGTTTTTGTTCGATCAATGAAATACCTAATTTTTCAAATGTTCTAAGTAATTCAGGGTCTATTTCACTAAGATCTTTTAGTTTCTTTTGGGACTTTGGAGCAGAATAATAAATGATATCTTGATAATTAATTTGAGGAAATTTTAAATAAACCCATTCTGGTTCATTCATTTGTTTCCAGCGTTTATATGCTTTTAATCGAAATTCTAATAAAAACTTTGTTTCTTTTTTCTTTTGAGAGATGATTTTAATTGTTTTCTCATTTAATCCTTTTTCAATAATATCTTTCTCAATATTTGTTGAAAATCCATATGGATAAGTTTTATTAACTAATTTAGTTATATTTGTGTTTAAAACTTTATTTGATTGATTGATCATATAGGCGGTTAATCTAAGATATATCGATGAATGTTATAAAAAGTAAAAATTGTTAATGATTATTACTTATTATTATAAAGTAATTTTCTTGAAATTATGATTATTTAGTTTTTAATAGATATATTCATCTTCTTGTGCATTTGGCCAAAAAATATAACTGCCCCTTCAAACTACCGCATAATGTGACCATAAACGTCGTTGCTGTCCAGGTGGGTAACAATTGAAGATGTTTTGATCATTTTCATTCTGTTAAGTCTTAGACTGTGTTATAGCCCTTACCTTGAACTGTGGTGAATCATGTGTTTTTGCGTGTTTGTCTTTCTTGTTTTGCTGTGGTTTTGTTTTTTATTTCCAGCTATTAATTTTTAACTTAATTTTTCTGTAAAGATTGTATTGGTTGTAGATTATGCCCCTTACGCAACTAAACCCCGAAAGGCTCGTTAGGCCATAAGGACCTTGGTTACGTTGTAGCAACGACATTCTTAATACAGAGTTTTCCAGATGCTGCTGCAAAACCGACTACACTTTAGGGGGTGTCATGCAACACTTGTATAGACAGAGTCCTTTTGTCTGTGATTACACGAAACCTGCAGTAATGTTTTCAACGTTTTGTAGGAAATACTGTGCTGCACATGTCGCTCCCACCACGTAACCAAGGCCATTTAGTTTTCGGTTTAGTACCGTATATTTCGTATTGCTCTTTTC
Source organism: Alatinidae sp. Z8VKAUB7J3 (assembly GCA_010016025.2). Classification (NCBI taxonomy): domain Eukaryota; kingdom Metazoa; phylum Cnidaria; class Cubozoa; order Carybdeida; family Alatinidae; species Alatinidae sp. Z8VKAUB7J3. The sequence continues at coordinate 3,103,239 of JAAAKM020073195.1, read as the reverse complement.
ATAGTGGAGTTCGAGGATATCTTTCTATTCCGACTATGATTAGCAACGTAACGTGCGTCGTACGTAAAGTACTTCGTAAAGCAGATAATAGATATAACGTAGGGTTACTTGTCTAGTGCTTAATCATGGGAACCTAAGTAGCTTGGATTCTGACCAGACAAAGAATTCATAGCTTTATATACCGGCGGAAGTAAATCATCATTAGTTTCCAAGCTACATCCTTACACTAGTCTCATTTGTATTCTAATTGCTTTTATATGACACTCGTTTTGCTTCCGTTCCAGCCCCCACTATTAGACATGGCGTGGACTGTCTTATATAAATTATTTCATTTATAGGATTGCCCTCAAAGTCTTACGCCACCGTAGAGCAGTTTTCAGTTTCTTATTTTGAGACTGTTGTGTTCTTAAGTTCCTCACTTCCGTTTCCCTTATTCTACCCGCTCCCGTTTTATCGTTCTTGCTCTCGTTCTATCGTTCTTGCTATGCCGTCATTTCCTTGTGAATCGTATGACTGGTTAGGCAGGTTGGCGGTCTCTCAATTAACGACCCCTGGTGAGCAGTGGGCCCGACATTGAAACTACCCTAAGTGAACAGAAAAACTACCAAACAGGCTAACGAATAAGAAAAGGGCAGCTGGGGCGTCCGAGGGCCACACCCCTCAATTTAGGCTACCGGGCAGAGGAGAAAGCCATACAGCAGGCTCAACCGCCCAGTAGGACGGCCTCTCACGGACCATGGAAAGAACCTGCCTGCTATATGTCATCAATGAAAACAGATATAACACATGATCCTAGCCAAATGACACCACATTAACCTTCGGCGAGTTACATAGGTTTAAAGGGACCCCATGTTTCAAGTAACGATGATTTTAATATTGTATTTCCCATTACGTCTAGAAAAAAGATGGTATACTAAGGAGTAAAACGATACCAGAAGACATCACCGGAGCTCTGAGGTACGTGAATAGTTGTTAGGAATAGAATAAATAAACGTCATTATTGCTTTTGGTGAGCATTTATATAGCGCAGTTTAAGGCCTGTTTAACGTAGTTTAGGGTGATGAAGCCGTCATTCATATTGGAACCCGATGACAATTTGTCTACTCCAACTATGAGTGAAGTTGGATATTGCTTCTGCACTTTTAAGTTGATCAATGGGGAAAAAAGCCAACAGAAAAAGTAACAACAATAATAAAAGCAAAACAAAAACTAACAAAAGACAAAAAATACCAAACCACAACACGTCCACAATTCAAGCTCTAAAAGCTCGGAAGGTACTATAACTTCGTAGCACACAGATACTTTTTCGTAGACGTAGTTTTCCGCACAACAATACTAAATACTTAATTGCTAACTTTCGGTACTTTGCTTTCTTTTTAGTGACGGGGACCCCAAGTCAGGTATGTGCTAGTGTTGTTTCCTGCATTTTCACCAACGTAGCTTTGGGTTGGAAACATGCGGTAAAAACATTCCTGAAACATTCCCTGACAAAAATGGCTGCAAAGAAATATCAACTCCAATGCTGAAGCACGCATGCGTAATAAAGGTAGCTTGGACGGTATCATCGCCCTTAAGTGCTGCTTAAGTGCAAAGCACAGGCAGAAAATGCGTAGGTCTTACATCTGAATACCATTTGTGACACATTTCCTGTTTTTAAAGTATAAACGCGATAGCGTGGATCACAGGTTTGAGCTCCGGTGGTAACATCTTTCCTATTCCGCTTATGTCTTCTACAGTTCCTATTATTCAAGTATTTATTAAACTTAACAGTTATTGCTTTCGAGGGGCAAATAACTGCAAAAAAGTGTACGTGACTTTTTTCTTCAGTTATTTTTTCTTTGACTTTTTTCTGACCTTTTTTCTGACTTTCTGACTTTCATCTGACTTTTTGACTTTTTGCTGACTTTTTTACTTTTTCCCTGACTTTTTGACTTTCTTCTGACCTTCTGACCTTTTGCTGACTTTTTGACTTTTTTCTGACTTTTTGACTTTTTTCCTGACTTTTTGACTTTCTTCTGACTTTTTGACTTTTTTCCTGACCTTTTGAATTTCTTCCTGACTTTTTTACTTTTTTCTGACTTTTTGCCTTTTTGCCCTGACTTTTTTACTTTTTTCTGACTTTTCCCGAATAGCGTACATGACTTTTTTCAGTTATTTGCCCCTCGATTGCTTTGTACTAACCTGATATGCTTTTCTTCTCCTTTCGTGTTCTCTGCTTCTAATACGGCACTGAACTAAAAACAAAAAGATACAAAAGTTAACAAATATTTTTAACTATTTTCACGTTATATGGCGTCCCAAGAATCATCCTGTGCGGCCCTACTGTCAGAGGTAGAGTATCAGATAGTTGCCCTGGGCGCTTATTTAAAAACAAAAGTTTTTTGGTGGGCGCTTATTAAAAAACAAAAGTTTTTGGGTGGGCGCTTATTTAGACTGGGCGCTTATTCGGACCTGGGCGCTTATTAAGGAAAGGAAAATCAGATAACTAAAGTGCATGATCTGTGAATAGAATAGATTGAAACATAGCGTTCAATCAATCAATCTATCAATACATCTTCATCGTCCTCCGTATCATCTTCTAAAAGCGTAAACTCTGGAGCTGCTGCATCCACTGCTTTGGTGTCCAGACCTGGGCGCTTATTTGGACCTGGGCGCTTATTTGGACCTGGGCGCTTATTTGGACCTGGGCGCTTATTTGGACCTGGGCGCTTGCGAGAAGTATTTTTTTCCAAACTGGGCGCTTATTTGAGCATGGGTGCTAATTTGAGTCCTGGGCGCTTAATTGGTAATTTACGTTATTCTATCATTTGCATTGTATACTTGCTTAGGTAGATTTCCTCCTTCCTACCTCGTCTGATCGCTGCCTCCGAATTACGGATCCTGATCTTTCTCGCTACAGAAATGGAGAAAAACTGACTGTGAATAGAGCACTAAGTAAAGTTGGTTTGTGGTACAAAATTTGAATATTATGTTGAGAAACGGATTCATTTGCTAAACGTTTTCGACATACACTGATCACAGCAATCGTACGGAGTGAAGTGAGAAAGGCTTTATGATGAATATATAGGGAAGGAAAAGATCAAAACACGTCGTAGAAATAACAGTCACGAGGGCGACACCTTTCCTACCACCGGTGTTATTGAACAAGGCGTAAATTGTAAACAAATTAGTTTTGTTGACAGAGTACAGACTTCTTTGTTTTGATAAATGCGGCTTCTAAAGAGATGAAAAGGAGATCAGGCTTTGGTTTATACCCTAAACGAGTCCTCTTGATAGTTGTCAGCACATGATGGGTTTTCAATCAAATGCTTTCCTATTGCCGAGTCTATTTTGGGATCTGTTGACTTGTCATTGTTTACACGATTCAGTAAAATTTTGGAAACTTTACTGCGTCTACTAATGAAGGCCGGCACATGTTACGCAATTCTGTCCTGTAACCTCTGCTGACAAAGGCAAATCTTTGCATAATATGGATACCACTGCAACATTATTTTATCTTTATGTATTTCTTTATTTTTCTTGGTAACTGATTCATCCATAGCCTATGCAATCTGATAAAACTGTGATCTGAAAACATCTAGTCCACATTGATATATATTTTGTTCTTTCTCAGTGTTACAGGAACAGCTTAAGGTCCATAACAATTAACAATTTTGAAAAGCAAAACAGGATGAAACAAATACACTTCTTGACTTACTGACTTGACTTATCTGCATACTCCAGAGAGCCTTGCCACATTCGTCTTAACAACTTGTTTCCATCTGATCCTATCTTTTGTCGATCATTCTGCAGTTAATAGGGGCAGGTTGGTTTCATTCCTTATGTGTTCAGACCAGTGTTTGCGAGGTCTTTCTCAAGGTCTTTTTTTGGTGAAGTCTTCTTTGTGAACTTTTTCCCACAAAATTAGTTTCAGGAAGTCTGTTAAGGTGTCCAAATGTAAGGGTGACGGTGGTCATGAGCAACAAGAAGCAACAAGTGACACAAGTTGCCGTTAGCTTTCTGTATCACTGGATCTTGGTCTCCTATAAATTAAAAGAGAATTACAACATCCAAAAAGTGACTAGACTACGGTGAATGAAATCGTAACGACTCGGATTCTCTGACATAACACCGTGTCTATTCAGCAGTTGCAGTCGAACACAACTGACTGAAATTCGTACAAAATCACACTATTTTAATACAGATTCAGGAATTTCAAATTACGCAATAAAGTAAGCAAACTGAACTAAATTAGAATAAAGGCGGTGCACATCTTGATCATGATGTTGTAACACAATGTTTATACGAGTACATCACAGGCTATTGTTTGCCTCACAGTTGTGGATACAAACAAAGACAAACACAATGTTGCATAAAGAAGTAATTACAAAAATGAACAAGTTGTGATTGCAACAGACAATACATGCGGGTCTGGGGCATAGTGAGAGGCTCTGGGTAAACTTCCAACTTGCGTAAGGCGAAGTGTTACTTGACCATCTCACATAAACCACTGAAGCCTACGAGTTCGGATGATGTTGATGATTGTTTTGTCAACACCTAGTCTCCTTCTGATATCTGTATTACACAGTCTATCACAGTGAGTGACACTCAGTATCATACGCAGACATTGCATTTCAGAAACCAGAAGTTTGCATTCATCTTCCTCCAAAATTGTCCACATTTAGGTGGCATAGGTAGCAATAGGGACAATAAGAGAGGAGTACAATTGGATTTTGAGTTTGATTGAGAGATCTTGGGAATACAGAAGATCAAGAGGAACACCAAAAACAATATGGTGTGACGAGCTGGAGTATTGCATGGGTCATAACTGGCAACAGATGGCTCAGGATAGATGAGGATGGATAAGTCCAAGGAAGGGTTCCTCAATAATGAGCGATATATACCATAATGATGATGATGGATGATGAGAGATCTCTCCTACTCCATATGTTCTGTCAGAGGCAACCAAATGCAATCGTAGCTAGCCCAATCCTCCAACTGATATCTTCTGAAGATCCAGGTACCACAGGTCCAAGAAATATAAACGTTTCCACTTTTCAACTGCTTTATCATTGATCTTAATATCTAATGTGGAATGGGAGATTATTTTACATCTGTTGTGGTAGAGATGGATAGTTTCTCAAAGATACCTGCAATCAATGTTGTGTCATCAGCTTCTCTGATATTGATCAAAAGTTTCTGTGTTAAAAATTAAAGAAAGTGATTTTTGCAGACTTTTTAGCTCTGACATTACAAATTCATGGGATATTTTAAATAGTGTTTGAGAGATAATGCACGCTTAAAGCACACCTACGTTGACTTTAAACCATTCTGTGAGGTGACCATCGATAATAATGGTGCATTCAGTTTCTGCATACGGCCTTTTCACAACGTTAACTGTCTTCTCGTCAGTGTTTATTTTATGGATTATACCCCATGGATCATTGCGCCAGACTGTGTAAAGAGCTGCCATAAAGCAAATGCAATTGCTTTGCTATCTATTCCCCACCAAACTTTAGCAGGCACTGTCTCTTAAGATTTTGGGAAAATATCCGCTCAATTTGAATCTAATATAATCCTTCCACTTAATCAGATTTCAGTAGAAATGCCTCTCATATTATACACGTAGGTTACTTCACGTACAAACCCTCACAATAAAAAAAATTAACGTAAAATATAAGGAAATCTATAAGGACCTAATTTTTGCATTATGTCAGAGATATAGGATAGTATGAAAAAAGAGTAGATTTCCTTTTTACAATACTAACTTTCGACCATCCTCCAAACCTAAGTATATCTTTCGAATTCCTTACGGGTTGGAGTATTTATCATCCCTTCAGTATATGAGTTATCAGTAGGATGTCTACCGCTCTTGTCTATTTCACAGACCCCTATAATTACGTAGAAGGGAGTAGCGACGTTCCTCAACATGTCGAAATAACTTCCAGCGAAGTTGTATCTGTATCTCGTTCTTGTATGCCAGAACATAATGTATTTACCTCATTATTTAGTACGATGTTCTTGATGTGCTTTCGGATATTTGGAAAAATATACTAGAAAAATAGAGATTTCAACTCGGAACAACCAATATAAACCACGGGGTTTTATCTCGATGGTATTTCGAAGCCATTGTATGTTTCTTAGGATCCACCGTTTATCACCTTAACATTTTAGGTTACAATTATGTACGTTTTTATATATAAGAATTTTTTTGCCTTGTTTATTTAGATCGTCTAATGTCGCCAACGTCGTTGAGGGTCTGGTTGAAATGTGCTTAGCAGACTCACTGGTAAGTGGATTGTATGATTTTATGCCTCGTATTGCGAAAAATGTTTAACTGTTTACTCACATTGTACTCGTACGTAAAGATCAGTGGCAACATCTTTACAAGTCCACTATTTGATCCTGCATGGAATAGTGTAGCCATATTTGAGGAGGAGCTCCTACGTCCCATCTAGAGGTTCTTGATCGGATCCAGAGGCGTGTCTTCAACGTGGTCGGTCCAGCCCTTGCTGCCACCCTTCAACCTCTATCTCATCAGCTAAATGTTGTCAATCTTAGCCAATTCTACAGATATTACCATGGGAAGTGTTCCAATGAGCTGTTGTCTTCGATTCCAACCAGGTTTGTTCCATCTTGGATGACCCGGTTTTCCCAACATCCTTATGCTGTTGTTGTTCCCTGTGCTAAGAAGTCTTCCTATGAGATTAATTTCGTGTTGCAAAGTGCTAAGCTGTGGAACTCGCTGGCGTCTGATTGTTTCCCCTCTTCCTAAAACTTAGATGCTTTTAAATCAAACGTGAATTCCTTTCTTTCAGGTTAGTTTTTGCTCTTTCTCTCTCTGCTTACTTTCGTTATTGTTTACCTCTGGTCCATGCACTAAGTGGCTTTGTTAGCCTTGTATGGTACTACGTAAAAAATAAAGAAACAAACAAAACCCCAAATAAACAAACAAAAATGAGCATGGTGGATAATATCTGCCTTCAGGTAACTAGGATACAAGTCGTAGGATCAGTGGAGCCTTAAATGGTATCCACTGCGCTAACACCCAGTGGTGTAGGATGCGTCTATTATAATAAGAGCGTAATTCTACAAGTTGCTTTGGTAATTACTTCTTTAGCAAATTTTGGTACCTTAAGGTGGTTTATGACGATTATAATTTTCGTGTATGCGTTTGTGTGAACGTATTTGTTGGCTTTGTTGGCAAGGACAAGTGCAAGTGCTGCTGCATGCCCCTGAATGTGCTCGTATAGTTATTATCGCTGGCAAAGTTGAAACATGTGGAACACTGCAGACCGTATAATTAGAGGAATTTATTGTCGTTGCCTTTTAGTGATTGAGGCGAATTATACTTAACTATCTGCAAAACCACGATAATTACTTTAATATTTAGTTTGAAAATAAATCATCGCCTGTCGTATGTTTCTTATATTTATACAAGATCCGCAATTCATTCCGTTGTAGCCATTAGAGTATCTGTCGGTGGCCGTAAAAGTCCACGATTATTTCATATAAAGCCACTACTGTATAAAAGCTACAGCTGAGCGGGAAATTCGTGCCATTTGTCAGAATACTGTTGATAACTTTTTAGGTTAACAAAAACACAACTTTGGAGTATCTTTATAATATTGCTATCATAAACTGGCCATTTCAATATAGCAGTTTGATACTTTGACAGTCAGCACTCAAAGATACAAAAAATAACTCGGACAATTTAACAACAATTTTATATCTTTAAAGCATGGTCTATCTATTTGAATAGAACAACCAAGCTTTTAACCGCAGTATTGAAATCAACGGATAGTGTTAATCATTTTCTAGCACGAAGTAAAATAACCACATGTTGTTACTTCATATCACAAGCATGACGTGGGAAGGAGGCCAGATAACATTCAAAACAGAACCGGAACCTGCAACCCCCCTCCCTTTGACGACGACAGTTACCGAAGTACTTTATTGGCCAGTCTTCCTTTTATTTCAAATCCCTCTTGTTAGAATCCCATATCATTACCAGATTTCCCAATTCTACTGATATCACGGTGTCCTTAAATTGTTTAATCTAAAACGAAGTTATGACAGTGGTGTCACCAGGGTCAAACAGAACTCGGAACTTGTTCGTATGTGCCAGGCGAATCTGCTGGCCTATACTCAAATCTGGGGTCTGGGACTTTTGGGTAAAGTACATATTAAGAACCTCGATACCTTCGACTGACCAACTTCTTGACCGTTTTCAGCTTACTCTTTGCATGGCACTAATCTGCGCTAATTACGTAGTGCCAATGAGACTGAAATGGAACTCTGTATCCATAATTTTCATACATGTTAAATCTGTAGTGATACTTTCAACTTGACTTTGCACGCCTATTTCTAACGCTGTCTTTTGGCCTAAGTTTCCATCTTCAGCTTTTATCGGGAAAGACTCACAAAATAAGTATAAATGGTAGCGATATAGAAAGATGAACGGCTATAGTTTCTGGCAAAGCCACTTGCGTTCGGATTAGGTGATCAAATTGTGTTCATTTTATGAAATGGACCGAAATATTTGTTTACATTAATTACTCGAATTACTAAATTCGGATAAAAATTGGATAATGCAGTGATACTTTGTACCAAAACCCCCCATAATTCTCAAAGTATTTTTCTGATTATGTCGTTTTGTGCAAGACGGAGTTAGCTGTGATACTTTCAGAGACGTGCATCTAACGACGCCGATTGCGCTTTCGGATTTTAAAGGTTATGCAATCTTAGTCTCGCAGTTTTCATGCAGGCGACTCCCTGTACTTCAGGAACAGGAAATCTCTGGCACGCAAGGGACTTTTTAGTGGGCTTTTGACCTTCACGGGTTTTTGGGAAAAATCAACGTAAAACTTTGAATACAAAAACTTAGTTTAAATCACAGGACTGAGTATACGGAGCCAGATTGCGCATCGCTTCCAGTACCTACCCAGCGCACCAGTAATATACAGCATCAGAAAGCAAACTATCATTCTGTTGAAACTACATCGTAAAAAAAACCCTATTTTCTTTTATAACTTTATTTCTTAACAACTAATTAATGTAGCTGAAATTCAATGGCAATCTCTCAGTGCAGCCCCCTGATAAGCAATGGCTGTATATAAAATGCATTTACACTGGTTTAACACGTTCCAGCCAAAGCTGGTCTGTCCCACTAGAACACCAAAAATCGTTAATTTGGACCCCATGGAAAACAGGTTGCCCCTCCTAGTCGTATTGGAACAGTTACTAAAATATGCAAGCGATTTAGTAAACCTGACCATTTTGATTTGCGGTTGAAGGTCTCCGTTGAAAATCTGACTATTCGTTACTATACTACAGCTTTTACCAACTACCCTCAAGTCTACAGCCAAAAAATTCCCCCGACAAAAACTTTTGGTTTTGACCCATTTGCCATCTCTGTCTAGATATCTTATTACTACCCTCATGTTGAACACTTGCGAACACCCCTTGGTGTATCCCCAAACCCTGCTGATTGAACAAATATGCCAACATAGCCAGCCTCGCACTGGCATGAAAATTGCTAAACTACAGAGCTAAAATTTGAAGAAAACACATAATCTTTTATTAGCTTCTTGTATTATTAGCTTCTTCTGAAATATGGACAATTTTGGAGGAAGAAGAACCGAAACGTCTGGTTTTTGAAATGCAATGTCTGCGTATGATACTGGGTGTCACTCTCCGTGATAGATGGCATAATGCTAGTATCAAAAGGAGGCTAGCTTTTTACAAGCCATCATGGACATTATTCGAAAACATAGGCTTCAGTGGTTTGGTCACCAAAACAGAATCCCTGAAACTAGTTTTATCCAAAAGGTTTACAAAGAAGACTTTACCAAAAAGAGACCACGAGGAAGACCCCCAAAACGCTGGTCTGAACACATAAGTAGCGACACTAATCTGCCCCTATTAGCTGCAGAACAATTGATGCAAGATAGGACTAGATGGAAGCAAGCTGTAAAGACGAATGTGACAAGGCTCCTTGGAGTAGGCTGGTAAGTTAAGTAAGTCAAGGACTACAGTTCAAATCATGCCCCACATAGGTCATTTTAAGAAAGTGCTAACACAAAGTTGAAGTTAAGCATTTGCATCCACTTCACATAGTTTACACCCCCCAGGCAGATAGGGGGGTCAAGCATTTCAAAAAATTTCTTCCAGGTGGGGGTTGGCCTTTAGATTTCTAGGTGGGAGTTGGCCTTGTAGGTGGGGGTCCAGACCCCTTTGCAAACTATGGTTTACTGCCCCATAAGCATCAGTTATCTCTAAGTAAATTTCACATTGCAAGCTGATCTTCTTTTTCCCTTTTTAGACTCAACGATGAAATTCTTTCCGTTAACCAAGTTATGGTAGAAAATGCACCACACGCAGTAGCAGTCAATGCATTGAAGCACGCTGGAAATCAAGCACAAATAGTAAGTATGCATTGCTAATTTATGATACATACCATTTGCCATCTGATGATATTTATACAAAAGAAAAAGTCTAGTTTATATATTTTTGATCCCCACAAAATATGTATTCAGAATCTCTCAATCAAAGACCCCTGATGAACAGTGGGCCCCACATTGTGTCTACCCTGAATAGACAGTAAAACCACCAAACAGGCTTACAATTAAAGAAAAGGTATCTGGGGCGTATTCGCACTGCCATTAGGGAACTTATCTTTAAATGTGAACAAGACGAAACGTATATAACAGCTGTCCATATTATACAGAAATCACAGTGGATTTACAGGTGTTGCAAGAGAAGGGAAACAAAAGTTAAGTTCCTTTGATAAGCCGTCAAATAATTTATGCAAAGATTACATACTTGAAATGAAGGACTAAAATTTTGACATCACAAAAATTTTCAAGGAATCCCAATGAAAACTACATTATAGTGATGACCATGCCACCAAATACCCATTAACAAAATACATTGTTCAAATCTTTTGCCAACAATTAAAAACAGCCATTTGAATTTGCAAGAGGCCTGAATGAAATGGATTAATTTATGGAAACAAGATGGATTGTTAACTGTTCTGTCATGTTGCTTCATGCATGTTGCTCCTCTGCTCTCATTTTCCTCATCTGCTGCCATGTTGCCCCTCCAATCACACCTTGGTACTCTGCTCCTCCCCCACATCTTGGTCCTCCACTTCTCCCCTCAAAGTTTGCTCCTCCACTCCTCCCCTGCACCCCAACTCCTCCCGCGGCACCTTGCTCCTCCACTCCTCCCCCATCACCTTGCTTCTCCACTCCTCTCCACTCCTCTCCACTCCATTCCTCTCCACTCCATTGCACCTTCACCCTTCCCCTTCACACCTTGCTCCTCCACTTCTCCCCCAGTATCTTGCTCCTTCACCCCTCCCCTTCACACCTTGCTCCTCCACTCCTCCCCCAGTACCTTGCTCCTCCACCCCCCCCCCCCCCCCCCCCCCCCCCCCCCCCCCCCCCCCCCCCTCCCCCCCCCCCCCCCCCCCCCATGCCCCCCCCCCCCCCCCCCCTCGCTCCCCCCCTATTAATAGCAGTCTTTCAATCTGATCTAGACAATGTTAGGTCAAACTAAAATTGCTTCACTACAAATCTGCCTTCATCATCACCTACCTAACATGCCTTTTTTGTCTACCCTTGGGCTTTGCTCCAGGAACTGTAAGTCTTTACAATATCTTTGCCAATTAACCTGCTTCATTCTCTCTCAATGACCAGACCAACTTAATCCTCAGATGAGAATAACATTGTTGATGCTATGAATATTTAGCCTGCACTATTTCTTAATATTATCTCATTGCATTTTTCTCCAAAGAGTAGTTGATTTCCAATGGAACACCAATTAAATATAGATTTTGTATAGGGAGAGCAAATGTTTTAATGTGATCTACAGAATTTGTAGGTTCCAGCCTATGATCATAGTGAATACAGTATTATAGTAATTTCCCTATAAGTCATCATCTTTTCTTTTTGCAAGACTCATCTTCTAACTGCAGTCAACAAAACTTTATTGGCTGACTTTGGTTTACATGTAGCATCTTCAGTAGACACATTTGCTTGTGAATTACTTTGAGTGGTCACTAGTTTTGATGTAAAAGCATGTAGTTCTTATAACATTATGATGTTGTGTATTGCAAGCAATAATGACAGTCACACTGTGAAATACCAATCATTTGTGTATGCTAAGATGACTAAGAAGATGCCACAGTGGCTGCAATAGTGACTGATGTGATCTAGCTGAGCATTTTCTTGAGATTTTCTTCTGTCTGTTTTGCTGCATCTTCAGAAATGTTCCCTACTGCAACCGCCTCTGTTTCTCATCTGACTGTGTACAGACAAAACTACTAAAAGTAGTATTACTACCTCGGTAGTTTTTGTCCTCACGCAGTCTACCCTCCATGCAAGTGTATGTGTACCATCTTCTTCCCATGTTTTTACGTGCATCTGAAATTTTGGAGATTCAAATTTATGGCATACCTGTATCTTTTCCTTGGAGCTCCTCTTGACCATCTTCCTTGCTTTAACTTAGAGTGCATGATTCGCGTAGGAACTGGCATTCTCTGCATGTGAGCAGCCTACCTGGGCTGGGACCCGTTTAGAGTTCAATGTTTTAGTGGAGAAAAAGGGCACTAGATTCCACTCTAGCATATATAGAAAACCTACATTTTCCGGGCAATAAATCCACTTGAAATTCGTTCTGCCTCAAAAGACGAACACGTCATTGATAGCAGTATCAAATTAAAACTTTAACAATTCTCTAAAGAAAAGCCCTTCCCTCCTAAAAATGTCCTGTATATGTACTTAAAACTACCATGGTATGGGAACGTTTCACTGTGATTTGGAAACCAGATCAAAAAGGCCATAGAGAACTTTTTGGCGCTGTCGTTCCACGCATATTTTTACAACTAAAAAAAGCATTAAACACCAACCAAGAAGATCGTGTGCCTTCCACAAGTTTTAGCTCTGTAGTTTATCAACTTTCATGCTAGTTCTATGTTGGCTGCATGACTGTGAGGTTGGCTGACCCTATTAAGCAGCAGGTTCTATCTTTTATTCGCCAAAAATCAACTCCGCAAATGAAACAAACACCGTTAAGCAATGTGACTCTCCCATAGGGCAGCACATGGTTGAGAACCCAGACTGTGCCAAAATGTACATGCACGATTGCTGCCGTATCATAGAAAACGACAGGTCTGCGTTTCATTTGACCGTTCTGGAGTCAGTCAACAAAAAAACAAGACAACCTTTGCTATATAGACAAAAAGAATTCGTTATCTCGTTTATGCCTATTCAATTAACCTGGTTGTAGTGGACACCAATTGGTCAAAAAAAACACAAGCCATTCAGGCAGTCCAATTTCTGATTGGCTCTTTCAAAAATAAAGTTGGGTACACTCTTCACACGTTTCATTTCGATCATTCTGACGTTAGTACTCTGAGGAGTGGCAGACTTAAGTATATAATGTTTTCGCTATTTCGTACAATGAACATATTTGTATCACAAACTTGCAACAAATTCCATTACGATCATAAAATCGGCACTTTAAAGGGATATAAATAATAACAAAATTCTTGGGACTACACACCTATCTTGAAGTCTCCTTGTTAAATTACTGTCGCGTTGTAAATTTTCATCAACTAAAGCACTATATAAAAACATATATAAAGATTATTCTGCTTATTACTATCTTAGTCTATACTAAGACTTGAGACTTGTTTGTTATGAAAAGGGAGGTCCTCACATAACATTTGACTACTGTGTGCTTTATCGCCATCACCTTACACTTAATTTGACTTATTTACGTGACGTAATTCGAGCTCGCTCGGACACCATTGACCAGCTCCCTCCATTTTCCACGGTCGTTCATGATCTTCTTCAGCTCATCTATGGGCAAACCGATGTCTCTTCGTAGCTGGTCCACATAGGTTGTTGCTGGTCTTCCCCTTTTTCTTGCTCCATGCTTCGGTTCCCAAAGGAGCATTTGACCCACCAATTCCTCCTTTCTCCTCCCTACCTGTCCAATGAATTTTAACCTTCTAGCTTTAAGGACTGATGTTCTGTTTGGCCGTTCTCCATATATCTCTTTATTTGTTTTCCCATCTCTCCAAGTAAAACCAAGGACTGCTCTGAGCATTCGGGTGTAAGTATCATCTAGCCTACTATTCATGGCACTTGTAAGCGTCCAGCCCTCTGCCCCGTACAATAAAGCACTCTGGACTGTAGATCTAAAGAATTGGATTTTCAGGTCTCTTTTCAGGTTAGATCTTTAAATCTTGTCTAACCCGTTCAGTGCCTTCCAAGCCAAGCCATTTCTAACTTCCATATCTCTTTTGCTAGTTGCAATCCATGAACCAAGATATTTAAATTCGTCAACTTGCTGCAGTAACTCCCCTCCAAGAGTTCTTATCTCAGCTTCGGCTTGGTTACACAGCATATACTCCGTTTTCTTGTAGTTGATATGTAGACCAATGGCCTCTGCTGTAATTTCCAACCTCAGTAGAAGTAACTGGGCTTGCTCTATGGAGTTTGAGATCAGGGCCAGATCATTAGCAAAATCTAGGTCAGTGATAAAGACTGAATGTTGTCTGGAGCTTAGTCGTTTCTGTATCATGAAGCCCAGTGATGGATCTATTGTAACTTAAAGGAGTGCATAGTCTAGTGCAATGATGAAGTGGTAGGGAGCAAGAGTTTCTCCTTTCAGGACACCAGAAATAGCCTCAAAGAAGTCTGTGTTTCCATCAGGTGTAATCACTTGTGCAACAGTATCTTTGTAGAGGATGTTTATTGCATCTACTATCTTCTTCGGCACTCCGTAGGCAGACAGAATTTCCATGAGCTTTTCTCTGTGAATGGAGTCAAACACCATAACAAAAGTGATGACTACTGACAGTTGTGTTGCTTTTACACCTTCTATTAATCTTCTAAGAGTCAGAATTTGTGATAAGGTTAACCTTTCAGAACGAAAACAATTCTGGTTTATGCGAGTGGATCCAGGTGTGACCTTATTCTATTCAGAAGCAATCTGTTGTAGATCTTCGCAGCTACGAGTGTCAAGGAAATTCTGCGATAGGTTACTGTGCCTCCAAGATCACCTTGTTTTGGCAATGGCACTATTCCACTCTTTACCAAAATTTCAAGAAGCTGAGTATTGAGAGCACCTGTCTTCCAGACTTCAAAAGGGATGTTGTCTAGGCCAGATGCCTTATTGTTTCGGAAGCATTTGAGGCATTTTTTCAGTTGTTCCATGGTGAATGTTTGGAAAAGTTTGTTGCAGATGCTCTTTCTCGAATTATCATCAAATTCTGAACATAATTCAACTGATCACTTTTCATTAATATCAATTTTGATAGACTCGTTACGCCTCTAATGGATGGTGAAGAATTTCTCTACTCTACGGTATTCACCTTGCCTAGTGCTTGAATAAATTTTTATTTCTTCGTTAGCTATTACAGGTATTTGTAATGCTGGAACTCCCCGTCTCTATGTTTCACCTTATTTTCAACGACGTATTATTGATTGCTTTCATTCTTCTTCTCATCCGTACAACTCAGAAAAAGACGGGAAGTCTAAGTCTCTCAATTGCAATTTTGAGCCTTCTAGGGACTGTAAAAATTCAAAATTTTCCCACCCGATAAAGACAAGGTTTGACGAACATATGGCACAACGTGATTACGGACCTTAGAAAGGGTACTATACCATAAAATCTTGATACTCTCTATTTATTGGAAAATTAGAAAATATAGAAATTACTCAATTATCGGTCTAAGTTAGACAGTGTTTCCTGAAATGGTTACGGATTATCGAGAATTCCCAATAGTTGGCTTTATGAATAACCATAAAGAAAACTGGTTTGATCTCCAGTTATACCATGAAAAAAACTTGGGCTTTTTGTAAGAATCACTGATCGATTGCTTCTTGGTTCTTGCTATTTAAAAGTCCAGGCCTGTCTGATTCTTCTAATACTTTATTCATAAGTATTGGTGTAGGAGAACAGCTATCGCTGACGCATTAAAAATTGGCTTTGTTTTAATTAACGATCTTCATATCGAAGGAAGATATCACTCTCCTTTAAAAGTAAATAGCCTGTAAATTTCATCTTTTGTCTTTCTTTGTAAAAATTATAAAAGCAATAAAATGTTTCTTTTTACACCATCAAATATGACTTGCCAAGTTAGTAAGCGGGGAGTTTATGGCCATCTCAGTGAGGTTCCAGAAATTTCAAAAATTAATAAACGTCCCCCGCCTATTAGAGGCCAGAGAGTACATTGAGAGTAGTATAGAGAGAGTGCATACTTGGAATGCAATAACTAAATTACTTCGCCAAGCTTATAACAACTCTTGTAAACTCAATGAGTAGCTTTAGTAATAACGGAAACGTATTAAGATAACTATTTATCGCTTGGATTGTGTTACTTTGGTGTTAATTTTTACACGTTCAGTGCTAGTCTATTTTATACGATGTTAGGAGTTACCGGGTTTCAACCAGGTAAGGATGTATATGGTTCCTTGAATTTAGAGAAAGAGAAAAGTTTGTGTGAGAATCGATTGAGACTTGTAACATAAACATGTACAAGAGACCTAAGGATGCCTTGAAGTGAAAAGAAACAGTGTATTTTCCTTGTTGGCCTTTTTACCTACACCTCATCCATGTTGTATTCAGCATATTGATGGTGCTAATGCTAGCTCTAAGAAAGTGTAGGAGATACTTTCTAACATTTCATTAGCAGTCCTGATTCAATTTCATCAATGAAGTGTGACAATGGCAATTTCAGCCAATAGATCATAAATGGCACGTGAGTAGAGAAGGCTTGAAAATATAATTACCGCAAATCCTCGATTAAGCCCCCACTTTCAAATAAGCCCCCGCTCAAATCAAACCCTCACCCTGAAATATATTTAGCAAAAAAAAAACATGGGGGGTAATCGATTTGAGCAGAAAGAACTCTTTTTTCTCAACTCCAAGCAAACGTGAGCTTTGTGCAGCAGCACCTGATGATTGGTGAAGATAGCGAAGGCGAAGAAGATATTGATGCTACTGGATGAAATGTGATCATCAGTTGATAGGATAACATTTCGACAACTTTTGATAAAACTTGATAAACTCATATTCGATGACTTTGTAGATTGTTTGTTATTTTAGTAAATACTTTTTATTCTATTTTTAATGGACTTTCTCATTGCTTTTTCAACATGCTTCGACTTAAATAATGCCACGAAGACAACATATATTAATGACCATTTCTGACTGATACAGAATAACCCCGCCGCTCAAATAGGACCCCACCAAAAATCATCTTGCAAAATAAGCCCTTGCGGGCTTAATCGAGGATTTATGGTAAAGATAAAACTACCACCGCTAGATAAGGCTCCAGTTTGTTATCAGTTTTAGATAAATTTATATTCTGCTATCTGAGACAAGCCCTCTAATCCTTCCCGTAGCGCCACTACTGCAATAACATTGACAATTATCTTAGCTACAACACAAATAACATTAATTGATACATTGCATAGTTTATTTTTATTACAAACAAGACCTAACAAGATGACAAAACAGACTATTGTACATTGAGGCAAGGCGACATTTTCGACATTCAACGCGCTATTTTGCTGTTATCTTCTACCATTCAACATCACCACTGTACTTAGTTATCCAAGGAAATCTCTCTTCAATGTACTGTTTTGAACGTCATGGCTACTGATGATGAGACGGACGCAATTGGTACCAAAGGTTTGTTACAGCCCATGCCTGTTCTATGAAAGAAACTATATATTGGGAGCAACTATCAGTGAGGGAACACGGGCCTCCTCATGTTTCCCCTAAAATTCACCTACTGTGACGTCACTTGATTTTGTTCATCATAGACCTTTCGACTATTTCGACAGCGTTCATTCAAATAATTGTAGGATATCGAGTTGTACAAAGACAAGCAGTCAGTCATAATTTTCTATTTTATCCTTTTATTCCACTGATGGTTACTTCCTTTCTCGAGCTCACGCCCATTCCCCCTTGAAAATCATTGCTACAGGTCTGATATTAATATCAGATATCCCCCCAAGGTTTTTTGGTTGCAATTTACCTCTTTTACAACAGTGCCTTAGTCCCATATTTGCGTATTTTAGTAAAATTTAGCATTTTATGATATGATTTCAATGTAATATATGATTAATTGTCGAAAATCGAGTCAGGGTAAACGATTAGGTCCCAAGTCCCCAACTGATCGATCAGTGACTAAAGATGTTTCATAATTTCCTCAATAAGGTGCTCTACTTAGATATCTTTGAATCCTTCCAGGTGGGTAGAATGAATGGAAATGATACGAAGTGGTTGATACGTGGGTTATACCGTAAGAGTAACAAGGTGGCAAAAGAACCCTTTTGCCTAGTAAAGAAGCAGCCACAGATTCGTGTTTTTGACTCGAAAGAATTTTAAAAAATCCCAGCTTGATAGCAGTCTTTCAATCAAAGACCCCTGATGAGCGGCGGGCCCTACACTGAAACTACCCCAAATAACCTGAAAAATCACCGAACAGGCTGACTGATAAATAAAGGGCAGCCTGAGCGTCTAAGGGCGCCCCTCAATTTTGGCTACTTGGCAATGAAGCAAGCCAAGAAGCAGGCTCAACCGTCCAGTAGGATCGCCTCTCACGGATTATGGAGAGAGAAACTGTTATCACTGAGAACCGATACTAAATCGATTCCTTCCCAAGAGTCTGAGAAGCTTGATTTCACGGTTTAGCAAGCTAGTTATTTGACTTCAGTATTACCACTTATACACCCTTATCTTCCGTACGGCATGCAAGTTTTTGTAATTCTTCATTTTACGTTTGCCCGATACAACCATTGCACTGGAGTAAAAAACAGTACCTTTATGTGATCATTATCCATCTTATGACAGTACAGCCTAATTAACCTAGCGTGTAGAATACTGGATTTAATGTGATTCACGATTTAGAACACCTCCGCGTGTTTTTCAGGCCTTACAAAAGCAGAAAGCGGCTCTATGTGGATCGCGTAATGTATCACAAATACCATTCAGTCAAGTTCAGCTTTATTCTAGGGTGATGCCAAAAGCACTGAAGACATTGCATCTGTTGTTAATCCGATCAATTCATTAGAAATAGGAAACATAAAAAGTTGTTTCTTCATTTCGCTATTTTCTGTTTAGCTTTCCAGAATAAAATGATGTGTCAAAGACAGGGGAAAGAAAAGTGCTGGTCATGGAACAGAACAGATGCTTTGGAATGTTAACAGTGCTGTATTGATCAGAGACTGACATACTTTTCATGTGAAAATATTTGTTTAAAGTTTTCAGAATAGTCCACGACCCCGCGGAAACGTCTTCGTGACCCAAGATTGGTTCGCTACCATGAGGTTGCTTTGTAGCTTTTAAACCGAATAGCGTTGTTTTATACACCAAGACAGTTCATAATGAGTTGCACTGCATTTTAAAAAACCTGGCGCCTTCTGCTGAAATGTGCAACTCTTAATAATGCTATTATGATACAGGTAACTCTGTCCTTGCGGCCAGCTTCCTTTTAAGGGCAGCTTTGAAATGCGGGCGCAAAATCAAAGTCCCAGGTCCGGCTAACTAGGGCCAAAGACTCTGTGTGCAAACAGTTTAATACGTACCACGCAATCTCTTTCCTTGTACATTTGCATGGGTATGATGACAGATTGTTGGATACCTTTACTAACGTTTTGAATTCTCTTGTCTCTTTTTTTGAAAGTGTAGACAATAGATTTTGTCAGCGAATAAATTTGAAAAATATTGCTCTGAATATCTGAGATTCAAATCCGCTTGTGGCATGTTGGCTTTCAATCTGTCTGTCTGTATGGCCTCTTATTTAAGTAACAGACATAAAAGTTACATACGTCTGTTTAATAATTTCAGTTAAAACTGTCTTGCTTAATGAATCATCAAATAAAGCATTAGATAGAGTGAAATATGGACAGAATAATTTTCCTCTTCGTATCTGTACTGTCAAATGGAAGGTATCATAGTCTCGTATCCGTTTCTTTCTTGATACCGTTGTACTTCCAGAAACTAAATGGTTCACCACACCGTCTTTACAGGGCGTTACTGTTCAGTCTTATTTTGCTAACGTCCTTTAAAGTGTTATCGCTTTTGCTCTGAGATTCTTCTTAGAGACAACTAATGCCCAATCTGTATTTTGAAATATCTGAATCGGAGAGAGACTTTAAGTTAGTTATTGCTTTACCGAAATGGCAGTAGACGGTAAAATTCGGCCATACCGATGCCATGATAAAAGTATATTCTTAAAGAACAATGTACAAACATTTTTCACTAATTTCAAGATCACCCCAATTTTTCAGAGGGTCATAACATCTTGGACAACTTAGAAATACAATCAAGACCTTGGTCCAAATATGTTTAGTAACCTCGTTTGAATTCCATTATAGGGAAGTGTGTTCGGACGTAACGTGGTACTAACGCGTTCTTAAATATATCTGTATTTCAGGTTTAGAGATGAGGCTTCGGTGGCCACATTGTTATGAAACAAATTTAAATACATGACGTGTAGACAGACTAGCTCTTTGTAACATGGCTCAAGCGTTTTATGGAGTTAACCAAGTCTGTGATCAAGTACTTAATCGTCTGTTTTCCCTTGTGAGCATTGTAAACTGACCAAAAATCGATGTATCCATATATCCATTGTAAACTGTTCACATATCACAGATTGTTTCGGCTGTTATACGATTCTTGACTTTGGATCTCTAAGCCGAAAGTTAACATTCAAGGCTGGGCATTTTTTCAGTTTCTTGCACTAAATTGTCTCCTCAAAACAATACTGCTGCTTACATAAATCTGCTATTTTTCATTGGCGATAGACAATTCTCGGGTGACTTTAAACCGTAGCTTTACGCCAAAGACGTACTGCCGAGCCTGCTAAGAGAGAAAGGAAATACCCCTTTGCTCTCAAGTGTTCAGTCCTCTATTAAACTAATTTTATAAATTTCTTAATGCAAATCTTTATGATGTCCTAAACCAACACCTAACAAATACGAAAAGAAAATTTGGCTATCACGTGATTGTTTTCATCTAGTTTCTGCTTCAATATACAATTAATATCATACCCGTTCTTTACTCGAAACAAACTGATGAGAGTGCAGCGAAACGCAACTTTGTTGTTAACAGATTAATGCAATATCAAAGGCAATCTGCAAAATCAGAATCGTATAAAGTAGATACGAAAGAAAATCTGAAGAAGTATATGTTCTTTAGATGGAGTGCGCATTCAATACACAAACGATGTCAGACTAGTTCTTGGCAAGACACAAACTGATGAAAGCGTAGCGAAACGCACCGGTTTTGCTCGTAAAATTTGCAATACGAAAGGCAGACTGAAAAGTCAGAGTCGTGAAAAGTAGATACGAAAAAAAATCTGAAGCAGTATATGTTCTTCAGATGGAGTGCGAATTGCAAAAGAGACGTTGCTTATCAAATCCTGGTACTTTCATTTTTTTCCGAAAGTCAAACAATGCCAGACCAGTTCTTGGCAGGACACAAACTGATGAGAGCAAAACGCACCTGTTTTGTTCGTAAAAAGTCCAATACCAAAGGCGGACTAGCGCCTCGGCATCGTCCTGGTGCAGCCCCTTGACCTGGCGGAAACCCAGGCGCAGCGCCATGCCGCCGCCGGGGACGGCAGGAACGCCGTCACGCGGCACAGCCGGCTCCAGGGTGCAGTCCCAGTCGCTGAGGTTGACGTCGACCGGCCGCACCTCGACCCCGTGCTCGCGGGCGTCGCGCACGATCTGCGCCGGGGCGTAGAAGCCGAGCGGCTGGCTGTTCAGGAGCGCGCAGGCGAAGACCGCCGGATAGTGGCACTTGAGCCAGGACGAGACGTAGACCAGGAGCGCGAAGGAGGCGGCATGGCTCTCCGGGAAGCCGTAGCTGCCGAAGCCCTCGATCTGCTTGAAGCAGCGCTCGGCGAAGTCGCGCTCGTAGCCGCGCGCCGCCATGCCCTCGATCAGCTTCTCCCGGAAGGTGTGGATCGTGCCGACATTGCGAAAGGTCGCCATGGCGCGGCGCAGCCGGTCCGCCTCCGAGGGCGTGAAGCCGGCGGCGACGATGGCGATCTTCATCGCCTGCTCCTGGAACAGGGGCACGCCCTTGGTCTTTTCCAGCACGTCGCGCAGCTCCTCGGAGGGGTAGCTGACCGCCTCCTCGCCGTTGCGCCGGCGCAGGTAGGGATGGACCATGTCGCCCTGGATCGGCCCGGGCCGGACGATCGCCACCTCGATCACCAGATCGTAGAAATTGCGCGGCTTGAGCCGCGGCAGCATGGTCATCTGGGCCCGGCTCTCGACCTGGAAGACGCCGAGGGAGTCGGCCTTGCACAGCATGTCGTAGACGGCGGGGTCCTCGGCCGGCACGCTCGCCAGGTCGAAGACCCGGCCGTAGTGGCGGCGCAGCAGGTCGAAGCCCTTGTGCAGGCAGGTCAGCATACCGAGCGCCAGCACGTCGACCTTGAGCATGCCGAGCGCATCGAGGTCGTCCTTGTCCCACTCGATCACCGTGCGGTCGGCCATGGCGGCGTTCTCGATCGGCACCAGCTCCGAGAGCGGCCCGCGGGTCATGACGAAGCCGCCGACATGCTGGGAGAGGTGCCGGGGAAAACCGATCAGCTCGCGGGTCAGCGCCAGGGTGAGCGCGAGGCGGTTGTCGCCCGGGTCGAGGCCGAGCTCGCGCACGTGAGCGTCGTCGACCCCTTCCGAGCTCCAGCCCCAGATGGTCTCCGCCAGGGTCGAGACGCAGTCGGTCGAGAGGCCGAGCGCCTTGCCGACCTCGCGCACCGCGCTGCGGCTGCGGTAGCGGATCACCGTCGCCGCGAGACCGGCCCGGTCGCGGCCGTACTTGTCGTAGATGTACTGGATCACCTCCTCGCGGCGCTCGTGCTCGAAGTCGACGTCGATGTCGGGCGGCTCGTTGCGCTCGGCCGAGACGAAGCGCTCGAACAGCAGGTCGACGCGGGTCGGGTCGACCGCGGTGATGCCGAGGCAGTAGCAGACCGCCGAGTTGGCCGCCGAGCCACGGCCCTGGCAGAGGATGTCGTGCTCTCGGGCGAAGCGCACCACGTCGTGCACGGTGAGGAAGTAGGGCGCGTAGTCGAGCTCGTCGATCAGGGCGAGCTCGTGGGACACCGCCTTGGCGACCTTGTCGGGAATGCGCCCGGGGTAGCGCTCGGCGGCGCCGCGCCAGGTGAGATAGACGAGCTCCTCCTGGGGCGAGCGGCCGTCGCTGGTGATCTCGTCGGGATACTCGTAGCGCAGCTCGTCCAGATCGAAGCGGCAGAGCTCGGCGAGCGCCGCGCCACGGGCGACCGCCTCGGGATAATCGCGGAACAGGCGGGCCATCTCGGCCGGCGCCTTGAGGTGGCGCTCGGCATTGGCCAGCAGGCGGAAACCCGCCTCGTCGATCGTGCAGTGCTCGCGGATGCAGGTCACCACGTCGAGCAGAGCCTTGCGCCCCGGCTCGTGCATGCGCACGTCGTTAGTCGCCACCAGCGGCGTCGCCGCGGCCGAGGCCAGCTCGGCAAGCGCCAGCAGGCGGCGCCGGTCGTCGCCGCGGTAGAGGATAACAAAAGAGGCGCCAGCAATTCAAGTGATAGTCGGAAACCACTAGAGAAAACTCGTCGGAAAAGAACAAAATTTTTGTTACCTTCCGACGACTTTTGCTTTAGCATATGTCAATCAAATTTTAACTTTCACAGCTAAATAGTAGCGTTCGCATGCAAGAAAACCTGTCTTTAACATGCCAGACGCTTGTCTGGCGACGGATTTTACCCCTATGTGAACCAAGCTTTAGAGTGTTATTACAAACATTCTTGGAGCGTGGCGCAATGTCGTTTACGCCATCCTGATCTGCTCTTCATCTCTAAGGATTTAATTCCGTATTAAATTTGTGATGACAGGTCAAGGTTAAGATAAAAAGGATAAAAAGTTGTGGCTGCCACAACTTTGGTTCCCTGCGGTTTCCATCTTTGTAGTATGTGGTGTGATCTTCTTCCTCATTTGTTGCTACCTGCTTGCTCTTTTAAAAAGTAACTAATTTTCTTCCTAGTTTGCTATTTACTCGAAATATGTACTTTCTTATTTCTCATAGATGAACATTTCCGACACCATTGTCCTTTAACGTTAATGTGCAGTAATCACAATTTTTCATGCATCTTTTCTTTTTTTACCTTACAACTTGATAGCTTTTCTGTCCTGTGTGCCGGCTCCCTATAGACGTCGACATGGAGAAGCTATCTACTGGGAAACCGCCCGAAAGTACAACAGACGAGGTATTAATTTGCCTTTTAACTTTAACTACCCTCTCTGTGCCATAACTAAACTATCTTTAATTTTGTATCCTTATTTTAATTGGAGACACGAATTCAAATGAATGAATAAACAGCAAGAGCAAATGTGATTATTAAGAAGGGGGCAAGAGGGGCAGATCGCCTGACTGAAATTCGGGACTTAATCGTCACACTGTATATTAAACTGATACAAATTTTCTAAGCTCTTTACTCGTAGAGATTTTATTTTGATTTGTTAGGTATATTGTGATGACGTTATCGGAACGCAATTGTTTATTGAAGCCAACGGAATCAAATTAATTTTTTTCGCGTTGTAAAAGTTGAGTGTTTTCTTAATATTCATCCTTTGTTTTTAGAGTCCATTTAAACTCACTCAAATCAAAGATTCTTTGGCATCTATGACGTCAGAAAGGCGGTGCAATAGTGACGTCCGTAAAGACGTAGGATAAAGCTATTTATAACTTAACCGATGTAGCTATTATTTTCTATATCGCAGAGTGAAATATAAATGAATGCAAAGTTTTTCAGTGGAATTTGTATCTGTGAATTTAGAGTAGGCTTCCCTTTAACTGCAGTATTAAAACCTAAGGTGGATTTTGTAATGAGAAATCTCAGGGGCAAAAATTTTACATAACCACTTCTGTGCTCTTTTAAAGACGGAATTCATCTCAACGGAGAAGTACAAGGCTTGGAAAGAAGATATGAAGGAATTATACGAACGACAAAAAAGAGCGGGAGGAATCATCGACTTAGAGGCGGAACGTAACAAGTTTTTGATCTCAGAGGTATGCCATGGTTTTTATTTTAGTGTATTGTCTGTCTTCTGTGGACAATCTATTTGCAGATCTCGGGTGTATTATAGCAGTGGATCAGATCACTCCACAAAAATTTGCCGTGGACGAAACTAGAATACTGTGTCGGAAAAAAGCATTATTTCATCCAGCTTAACATGAAACAGTCTCGACTTCAAAATTCAACTGACGATGACGTTTTCAAAAGTTCTGAGCTTCCATGAGTGGCTATTTAGATATTTCCTTGAAAGGTTATCATGGAAGAAACAGTTGCAGCACTCCTTCTGCGGAGTTTTCCTCCTGGTTGTGATATTTTAGACTACTTTTCAACAGGTGCCTGTTCTTGTGCCCCTCTAAGAAGATTTTGTACCAAAGTTTATCCTTTTATGGTTGGAAAATGAATGTTAACAGTGTTAGAGAACGTAGTGTACGTTAGATAAATAGCAAGAATAGTCTGATTCCAACCATGTGTAAAAGAAGCCAGAAACTGTGCCGTCCATTGTTTCTTATAGTCCAGCAGTACGAAATACTCTGAGTTCATAGCTGCACATGCCATTTTCCCCCTGTTAGATATCCATATTTCTAGCAGTGGACCCAGTTTTGGATCTAATTAATCTTATAATTTCTACTTTTGCATTTCGTTACGGTCAGCAACTTTTTAGGGCTTCTAAAACGAGTAACTGCTTCTCCACAACATTGCAAAGTGACTGGTGTTACTGTCGCAAACATTGCATTTAATTGCGCTGGCTTTACTAGCTTAGACCTGCCTGGCTTTGATAATGCTTTCTGTGCTTTAATTGATGTTTATTCGCCCCACATATAAATCGACTTGAAATTTCGTCTAGATAAATGCACAGTATTAATTGACAGTAGAGTATAATGGTAAAGGTTTTTGTATCAAGTGTCGTAGTCTTTTGCTGAGGTACGTTTCGAGAGAAACGAGCAAAAAGTTATGTTTTGATTCGTTGTGCGGTATGTCCTAGGCAAACTGTAAAAATTAGAAAGGCGTTAGCTTACTCTGTTGAAATCAACTTGTGCTAAAGTTCTTACGTTAATAAAACACGCCTGAATTCTACCAAATATTATTCAAATGAGTTGGCCTGAGTCAGGTGGACCTATACCTGTGGACAGAACAAAAAAAAATCCGGAAACGTAAAGGTTAAACCTTTTATTGGGTTTGGCGCTTAGAATCTATGGTTTTTATTAAAGGAAGTAGATATAAGAGGAATATAAATGTATAAGATTTGATAAAGTGTAACTAAAAAGGCACAGCTTAAGTAAAATGAATGAATGCTAAAATACAATCTGCATCGTATGTCAATCTCATATAATCTGCATCATATGGCAATCTCTCTTGTAACTTATGTATCTTGGGGGAGAAAAGGAGTTACAGGACAACTGAGAATTGGAAAACAGAATACATAAAGTGATGCTTTTAATGCCATCAAGTACTTCAATTCATATGTAACACATACATCAAAGAGCGACAACATCTTAGACGAAGGTGCTCAACAATCAGCCACAGCATGTACGTTGTATGAATTTCTGTCTAGAAGGTCGATAGATATTTTTGACCAAAATTACAACCGTGTACACGTTTCCAAGTTTACAAGTTCCAAACAGGAAATTACATATTTCAAAAAACTGCTGAAAGCAATGTCTTTTCTGACCATGTTCGCGTAAAACCTCGCCCATAGCAATGGTTTAAGGGTATTCGTTCACACATTCAAGAAGAACTAGAATCTCTTTTTATTGGTGCGTCATTATCATCATTAAGAGAATCTAATGAGCTAGTTGGCGTGAAGAACTGCAGCTCACGATTTCACTTTCACTTTCCGCTAATCGATGATGAGAAAACGGAACTCATGGATACAAATAAACTGCCAGTGTTTTTCAAATTCTTTCAATAAAAATGGCAGCCAACAATTATGCATTCTGCAATGGTTCCACATGATTCTAGAGTCAAGCGGCCCACAGACGCACAATAATCTTGACAGTAGTACTGATGAAGGTGTAAATCGATAACATTATGGATCGTCTTTGGGCGATGATTGAAGCATTGGACAGTATCTTGACGAAATCAAAATCGGTATATACTTCTAGACGGTCCGTTGATAATTTTGAGTTTTTCGCACCATGGAGGTGTTAATAGAATTTGGATTTATGAAAGGATATCTGTAGTTTGAAGCACGTGATCGTTATTTTAGTCTTTCCTTTGAAGTTCCCAGCATAGCTGTTCCGTACACGACTAAGGGCACAAGTGAAATGAGCCAGTATTGTCAATAAAATTGAATCGTGTGTGGGGGACAGGAAATTTCATCAATAAAGGTCTGCCCACATGATTGTCAATTTTCACTGAGCGTCTGTGGGCCGTTTTACGCTGCATACCGTTAAATAATGACATATTGCTCTCGATGTCTTGAAAATGTTAGCTAACGAGCCTTGTAACAAATTGCATCTTCAGCTCTGCAACGGAAATGCCGATAATTTTAAGCACAATGTAATGTGACAGTTGGGTATACGCTTTCACACATTCCATTTCGGTCATTCTGACGTTAGTACTCTGAGGAGTGTCAGACGAAAAACGTTTTTCAGTACAATATGTTTATGCTATTTCGTGTAATATTCTTATTTTGTATTCCTTCATATGCCGGAGTGCAGAGTCTAAGTACTTTTGTCTTTAGCCTCCTCTGAATCTTCTTCCTTTTAGCGTACCAATCACGAGTTCAAATTCTAACTGTCCTTCCCTCATAACATGTTCAAACATAGTAATTAGATAGTATCACATAACAATTCAGTTACTGAAAATTATTATTACAATAAATATAAATATCAGTACGACAACTAACTTACCAATTAATGATAGAATATTTTCAAGACATTGCCCAGATGATAATCTCCGGTTACTCTCATCTTGCAATTCAATTACAAGTTTTGCATAACCCTCGCTTTCTTCACGAAATAAATTGAATTTCTGTTGTTTGTAACTAAAAATAAAACACATACACAGATATCACGCCTTGATACAAGTGTTACCTATAACAGAGTAATTGGATGGGTGATAAGAGAATTGGAGAGACAAGGCAAGTTAAATCCTGGGTGCTTACATGCCCGGATGAGTGCTTCATATACAAAACTGACAGGATGACTCACCAATCGATTAACCTATCCTTTGACAGAGAAGTTATAGGTTTATTTATTCGGGCATTTCTGCTGAGGCAAAATTCTCCAGTTCTTGCTGTACAAGGACAAAGGTGTTGTGAATCTTACATCATCCACAGCAATATGATGTAACGATTGCATGATAGGGATTTTCCCCCTCTCCATCTATTTTTAGAAGTTACTTAATTCTATTCTCTGTACTTATACATAAATTTACAGATCTGGTATTTATGTATAAGTACAGAGAATAGAATTAAGTAATTTCTAATAATAGATGGAGAGGAAGAAAATCCCTATCGTGCAATCGTTACATCATATTGCTGTGGATGATGTAAGATTCACCACAAAGGAAAGCAACAAAGGCGGACTCGCAATATCAATGTAACTAAAGACCGTTGTCACTGTGTTGGATATTAAAGCCTTGCATACCATAATTTGCAAGGGGGTCTGGACCCCCACCTAGAAAAATTAACCTCCACCTACAAAGGCAACCCCCACCTAGAACTCTAAAGGCCAACCCCCACCTGGAAGAAATTTTTTGGCATAAATTTCCAAAAGTTCAAATCGCCGCTTTGCACCAATAATGTAAATAGAAACACTAATTTGGAGTTCTTCCATTGAAACATTTCCTCACTTGAAAGGTTTCACAATGCCACTTCCTTAAAGAAAAAAACCCAAACGCCCACCGTCTTGAGAGAAAAACTTTTCTTAAGTTAGGTGAACCAGAATTGCTAATACAACTTTTAATTTGTAAAAAAATTAGCTTAGACAGGTTTACAACCCCCACCTGCAAATATCAACCCCCACCTATTGGCCAACCCACACCTGTAAATGGGATTTGAGCCAACCCCAACCTAAACAAAAGTTTTTGAAGATGCTTGACCCCCCATCTGCCAGGGGATGTGCAAACTATGTCAAGCCCCAGTAAAATTTTTCCTAGTGAATTATAAATCTCCATCAATGTAGTGGACTGTTAAAGTAAACATACTTGGCACCAATGAATGAACCCAAAAGTTCATGCCTGTAACACTCACAGCACAAATGTGCTAAAGTTGACCCGAATTTCTAAGTTTGTTTATATGCCTCAATACAGACACCAATCTCTGCATTGTCACTTACTATTAAACAATCTTTCTTCATAAACTTTCTTTTTGTCATATGAATGGCACAATGTAATATGAAAGGGATATGAGTTCAATGCCATCTTGGTGCTTCTGACTTATTTTGAAAGTGAAGGGGGGGGGGGGGTTTGAAGGAGGATAATCAAGTTAAAATGACAATTGTGTAAGTCTCATCTGTGACAACTTACATGGAACCTGAACCTGAAGCGCAAGAGCTCACATGCGAACAATTCAACTTCATAAACGTCGAAAATTTGGTAAGGAAAAAAGGTCCGTCAATATTGTTCTTTACAGGTTTATAATGCTGATTGATGTCATGGACGACTTTTCCAAGTGAAATTAGAGACTAATTCGCTATAGTTTAGAAGATATAGTAAAAATGGTAACTTGTGCGAGAGAGGCTGATTTATGGCATTTTCTCAAGCACTAAGGCTTGCAAACATCGAAAATTTGGTGAAAAAATTTCCGTCAGTTATGTTCTTTATATGTTTATAACGCTAGTTGATTGCCTGGAAAACTATTCCAATTGAAATCAGAGACTAATTCGCTATAGTTTAGAAAATATGGTAAAAAAGGTAACTTGTGCGAGAGAGGCTGATTTCTGGCATTTTCTCAAGCATTAAGGTCATAAACGTCGAAAATTTGGTAAGGAAAAAAGGTCCGTCAATATTGTTCTTTACAGGTTTATAATGCTGATTGATGGCCTGGAAAACTATTCCACGTGATACAAGGGACTAATTCTCTATAGTTTAGGAGATATAGTAAAATTGGTAACTTTTGCGGGAGAAGCTGATTTATAGCATTTATAGCGCATCGAAAATTTGGTCAGGGAAAAAGTTCGGTCAGTTATGTTCTTTATAGGTTTATAATGCTGGTTCATTGCCTGGAAAACTATTCCAAGTGAAATCCGAGACTAATTCGCTATAGTTTAGAAGATATAGTAAAATTTGTAACTTTTTCTGGCCTTTTTCCAAGCACTAAAGCTTGCAAACGTCGAAAATTTGGTCAACAGAAAAGGTTCGTAAATTATTATGTTTACGTGTTTATTATGTAGATTGATGCCCTACAAGACTATTCCGTGTAAAATCACACTTTAAATTACTATGGTTTAAAAAATATAGCAAGAAAGGTAAGTTGTCCGAGAGAGGCAGTTTTCTGGCATTCTCTCAAGCACTAAGGCTTGGAATAGTCGAATAATTTGAGGAGTCAAAAAGGTCCGTCAATTATGATGTTTATGTGCTTATTATGTAGATTGATGCCCTACAACACTATTCCGTGTAAATCCCACTTTAAATTGCTATGATTTAGAAAATACAGCAAGAAACGTAAGTTGTTCGAGAGAGGCAGTTTTCTGGCATTTTCTCAAGCACCAAGGCTTGGGTTTGCCTTTTGTGTTTATTATGTAGATTGATGCCCTAAAAGACTATTTTGAGTGAAAACAGCCTTTAAATTGCTATGGTTTAGAAAATACAGTAAGAAACGTATGTTGTCCGAGAGAGGCTGTTTTCTGGCATCTTCTCAAGCACTAAGCCTTTGAAAATTCGAAAAATATGGTTAATCAGAAAGGTCCGCAAATTTTGATGTTTATGTGTTTATTATGTACATTGATCCCCTACAAGGACATTCCGTGTGAGATCACACTTTAAATTTCTACGGTTTAGAAAATATAGTAAGAAACGCAAGTTGTTTGAGAGAGGCTGTTTTCTGGCATTCTCTCAATCACTAAGCATTTGAAAAGTCGAAAAAATTGGTCAACCGAAAAGGTCCGTAGATTATGATATTTACGTGTTTATTATGTAGATTGGCGCCCTACAAGACTACTTCGTGTGAAAACAATCTTTAAATTGCTACGGTTTAGAAAATATAGTAAGAAACGTAAGTTGTCCGAGAGTGACTGTTTTCTGGCATTTTCTCAAGCACTAAGCATTTGAAAAGTCGAAAAATTTGGTGAATCAGAAAGGTCCGTAATTTATAATGTTTATGTGTTCATTATGTAGATTGATGCCCTACAAGACTATTCCATGTGAAATTAGCCTTTAAATTACTATGGTTTAAAAAATATAGTAAGAAAGGTAACTTGTCCGAGAGAGGCAGTTTTCTGGCATTTTCTCAAGCACTAAGCCTTTGAAAAGTCGAAAGATTTGGTCTAGCAAAAAGGTCCGTCAATTATGATGTTTATGTGTTTATTATGTAGATTGATGCCCTACAGGACTATTCTGTGTGAAATCAGCCTTTAAATTCATATGGTTAAACGATGTTGTACACTACAAAAGTACAAGAGTTCGAGGTAAGATGCAAGAAGTCCTGGGCATTGACTTGTACGAGGGCTTACCAACTTCGTATATGTGACGTGAAAATTAGTGCTGCATGAAAGTAGAAGTAGTGTTGTATTTACGAGGCTATACATTGGCTCCAAACCCCAGTATTACCTTCCTTTAAACGTTGTTTATGAATAGCTGCTATCAAAGGCATTACACGATACAAAAGTTTGTTTTGTCTATCCCTGTGTCAAAATGTGAAGTAAGTAATGGAGATGAGGCAACCATCAGCACTCCATATCACGACTCCACCAATACGTCCTAAAACCTTTAGGTTCCATGTTTACATGTAAGAGTCATGATACACTAGTTCACCTCCTCTACGTTAGAACAGTCGCATACAATCTATTTTCTTTGCTCAAAAATTTGATATGATGAACAATTATTTATCACATATCAATCTATGAGGAGCCACAACTTCTATATCATGGAAAGAATGACTCAAGTTGTTATGAAGTTAAAACCTAGAAGTATCTCACGTTTATTGCTTCTTTGTTTCATCCACATCCACACACTTACATATTTATCACTTTTGATGTTCAGAATTGGATGGTCTTCTTGGTGATACTCAATGTGAAATAACAGGTAAGCAAATCTCACATTCAGAAAGTTAGATAGTTAAAGTAAGATGCCTTCTTTGAACAACAATTACAGATACCGAAGCCGTTTTGAGGTACTTATAAATTATCTATCTACTAAACTTTTTCAAAGATACTCATTGCCTTTTCTAGCAGTGTTAAAGCCAGAGAGAGGGTAGTAACTTCAGCCCCTTCACTGTTCTTCTAAGTAATGTTTTCACACCGAGAAGATAACAAAGAGAACACTGAAACAGGAGAGAAATGACGAAAGGAGAGTCGCATGTCAAATCTTAACTGTCAGAAGATGCTATATGATGACGTTAAAGGACTATTGTGCTGTAATGTAATATAGGTCAGATTACGCCTTCTCTTTGTGTAGCTGCTATAATATTAGTCAAGGAAAGAACGGGATTAGTGGTTCCTATGTTTAGATATATTTTCATTATAGCTGATCAACAGGGTAATTATGTACCAAAATTTAGATAACTGTACCAAAATTGTGCAAGTTGTGTAGTGAGCGCACTATCAATCATGATGGAGGAAGGCCTATTGAATTTTTCCTTTCATGAAAGACGCCCTCTACAATAACATGTCGATCTTTAACAGAACTTGCTAACGCAAAGTTTTCTCGCATGCACAGTTGCGTGTGCAACATAAAGAAGGTGGTAAATGGATATAATAAGAAAATAATAAGAAATGAGTGGTCATACAGTAACAACTTGTTGGCTGCATGTAAGCTGAAGACGGTGACCACTCTAAGCAGATCAAGCCGTAAATGGAATTGCCTTATATAAGAAAATGTGTACATTGTAAAAGCACACTGCATGCTAAGCTTACTAAAGTGTGCACCCACTCCGCGGCATTACTCTAAGCTAAAGAGCACACAAATGGTCAGTTGAAAAGTAAGGATGTGCCAAAATGACATAAAGGGACCATGTAAAAAAGGATTCATTCATTGCAGAAAGGACTTACAGAGATGTCACTTCGGTTTTGAAAATAACACTAGAGAAATGGAAAATAATTCACCACCAGCGATCGAATCAGTGACCCACGATCATACTTAGACGACACTTCAATTAACATTGATAACATTAACGAGCACGTTTATAGCCAAAAGGCTACTGCACACAATGTATTATACCCAAGTTTTAATGTATAGCTAACATATCAGGACTTCTCCTCAAACTAGATCAGTTGCTTAAAAGTATTGTTGACAGGGTGTTCTCCTCTTGAAAGACCAATCACTAGGTATGTGACTGGATACGACTTTGAGGATTGTAGTGTCGTAACCTGGCAACTAGTTAACCCTATCTTACATGGGGGGGGGGGGGGGGGGCTAGTAGGCCCGGGGCTACACATTTCAGCATTAAAAGGCAGCTTTGGTCTTTCCTATTTTTAATAACAATATCAGGCCTGTTTGCTTTTATGGCTCTGTCGGTATGAATGCTAAAATCCCATAATATTATAATATTGTAGCCTCTCCTGCTTCTGTCACTAAAAAGTTATTATCGTTATTATTATTATTATTATTATTATTATTATTTTGTCAAAGAAACAAATATTGGACAAGCCCAGAAAATTTAAATTATCATTAAATAAGGACATTATCTTCATTTTTTATTATTTTTTTAACTTATATTGACTCTTCGTCTTTGGTTATCGCCACCATCGATCCTACTGGTATTGTTGTTATTGTTATTATCCACTATTATAAATCTCACTGTCCCCATTATGTCGGGTGAAAAAAGTGAGAATTTTGTATCTTGTAAAGGTTATTAACTGTAAATGTACAGAAAGAATAAATGGCAATGAAGTTTAAAAAATATATTTTTATCATTATTATGTAATTAACTTTTTTCTCCCTTTCCTTTTTTTTCTTTGGTTTTATTGTTGCTATTGTATTAGTAAATATACTAATTAAACACTCCTGTATATCGATCCTACTGTCCCATGTATCAGTATCATGCCAGGAGAAAACAGCAGAAAAAGTTATTGTATCATGAAGATTACCAATAAAGGCATTGAGTTAAAAAATACATATATTTGTTAAAGATAATCATGACTTTCTTCTTTTTACTTTAAACCATAGCATCCTTACACGTTTCTCTTCAAGAGCGTTTCGTACTCTGCATTTCCTGGCAACGGGCTTACTGTACACATCCCTTCATTTTCAGGCCGCTCATCAAAATGGAGCTTAATGCCAGCAGAGCGTTTATACGACAACGGTTACAAAGTATTGATATACTGATGCTGTTATTAATTTAGAATATATGTACCGGCCTCCAATCCCTGTGTTGACATCTTTTCTGTGTTTACATGTGTATCATCCCTTTATAGTTTAATAGATGAAGGACAAGTGCAGGAAACAGTATAGTACAAGATTACATAGAATAGTTAAAATTCTTCATTAAGATTGGATGCAACTGAATAGAAAAACAAGAATTTTGTATATAGAACTTGATACGAGGATTAAATGATAGGTAGTGTCCCTGAGTGATCAGAGCGGCTGTCACATATTCACGTCTTTGTCAAATTTAGAGGTTTAAGTCATAAACCTACTGTAAGGACCTTCTTACAGATATAAAGCAATTGTTATGAAGTATACTGAAGTGTGTATTAAGGGCGAGAATTGAAGAACATGCTATAGGTAGCTCCCATATTCACACGTCCAAGGGAGTATATCAGGAATTTCAATTTAACAATGGCTAAAAGCTAAGGTATGATTAAGTTTAAACACCGCCTTGGACTATATACAGAAACTTGGTACATCATTACACAGTTTGGATTTCGATGGACTTTGCTGTATCAGGCGACCCTCGTCCAAGACTGCATGGCAGACTATTTTCAAACATTAAAAGGGATATCTCTTCGCAAAAAGACAAAACAATCAAATGGAAGTGTAACGATTGTATTATGGACGGGGGGCGCCTGATGCCGCGAACTTCAACCCCTGTGCTTCAGCACAAATTTTCAAACCGTAGGCCTACTTGGACATGACCAATCTTGTATTGAAAGAGTAGTTAGAGTAACTAGAAAAGCATTAGTAATGAAATGGTTTAATGGCAAAGTCATACTTTAATGCTATAAGTTTAAAAATACACTAAAACGAAGCGATAGGGGCAGGTGCTGTCTCTATTCACTCCTTCGTACGTTCATATTCAAACACCAGATTTATCACTCCTCATTGCCCTATCTATTGATACACATGTATGTATATTGTAATTTAGAATATCGTACTCTACGCCTTTAAACTGAGTAGTGATGTACCATGTATGCATGTACGTATGAATGTATGTATGCATGTATGTATTTATGTATGTATGTATGTATGTATGTATGTATGTATGTATGTATGTATGTATGTATGTATGTATTTAGTTTTGTATTTTAATTAGTCATACATGCCTAATAGCTGTGTGTGGTTGACTTTATATCGTTGATATATGTTTGAAAAATAAATTGCGAGTTTAAAAATTATTATTATCTACTTTTGTTATTCAGACTGTTATTAGACGTTAGTAATGAGTCTTTTGAGGTCATTCTGACCCTGTTTACACGGGCTCAGGTCAATTTGGTCCATTTACATGGGACCTTAGAGATATGAACCTAGAGAGACACCTAAACGACATCCACTCGTTTGAATCTGCTATCCATATTGTAGTGTTCTGTGCTAGCCTCCTGATCGATACTTAACCTCGCTCTGAGAACTGTCAATCAGTTGTCATGCAGTTCCTCTGTATATAGACCTGAGTAGATTTGCGAAATAGAGAATGATCCACGTTAAACCTTGATTCTCTTTTGACGTGCTTCTACCATCACTACACATATCATTTTGGGGCCACTTATAAAAGTGGAGAAGTTTAGATATGATCCCAAAGAAGCTTCGTGTAAACATTTGGGGTCGGTTCCAAGCTGGTGAAGATCAAAAATTAGGCGAAAACCTGCAACTTTGAATTAAGTTTGATATGTCCCTGCTTATGTTCTGTTTCGTACGTACTTTGGCATTATAGTCGTAATCTCATAGTCGTAATTTCCCTATTCATATTTAAACGTTACAATTTACAGCGGCTAAATTTACAAAACAGCAAACCGTTGGCGATTTGCTAATTAGATTAGCATGCAGAGTTCTGAATCTATAAGATAAAGCCCAGCACCCCAAGGGCTCCGGTGTCACCCTTCCTTGGTTTTCTTTCTCACAGAATCTCTCTCGTAAATCCTATATCGAAGATATTGCCAAGTCAGCTTCCATGAAAGTTGACTCTCTCTCTATCGGGCGCAGAAATAACTCTCACCGGAGAGTATTCTTACCAATACAAATCTTCAATCCGACCAGGTATGCAGCATTGTTGCCATATCTGGTCTTTCGCGCCTTCCTCCCACCTGAATCT
Source organism: Alatinidae sp. Z8VKAUB7J3 (assembly GCA_010016025.2). Lineage (NCBI taxonomy): Eukaryota > Metazoa > Cnidaria > Cubozoa > Carybdeida > Alatinidae > Alatinidae sp. Z8VKAUB7J3. Next base: position 3,066,592 of record JAAAKM020073195.1, on the reverse strand, counting down.
TTTTTATCGTATCCAACGTCGAGTCTGGAATCTGACTGGTCCTAAGCTCTCTGGGACCCTTGAAGCTCTTTCACACCGTCAGGCTTTATCATCTCTTTCCCTTCTCTACAGATACTTCCATGGACAGTGTAGCAACAGGCAGGCAGCTAAGGGGAATCGGAGGGGGCTGTGCCTGCCCAATAGGTAAAACTTGCGCCCCCCCCCCCAATTTCTTACGGGCAATTAAAAGGTGAACCACTTGTTTATTTCAATTCACTTATGCAATGACATAAAGAGACATGAAGTCTTAGTCTCTCAATTGCAATTTTGATCTTTCTAGGGAATGTAAATTTAAAATTTTCCCTGGGCGGGCTTGGAATGAAGGAGGGAAGGGAGGAGGCTTTGTTTTGAATTTGCCCCCCCCCCCCGTTGGATGTGTAGCTAGGAGCTCTTTTCATTGGTTCTACTATTAAAGTCTGTGCAACGTACTACTCGTTCCTCCATGAAACTTCATCCATTCGCTGTTGAGGTACCTAAGTGGTGCCTGGTGAACTTCCACTTCTGCCATGAGTTTCTTTCATCGCACTGCCTCTCTCTGGAATTCCCTTTCTTCCTCCTGCTTCCTCAATGAATAAAGCCTTAATCATTGCAAGATTCTCAGTAACAGGTTTCTTTTTATCTGATGTTTCACTTAATTAAGCTTTCTTACTATGCTCTATTTTTCTGTAGCTCTCAACGTGTCAGTGGCATTTAAGCCTTGTAGTGGGCAACCGCATTAACACAAGATGAAAAGATTGGGTCCAATACTCGTTCTGGGGGGTTTATATGAGGTGGGACACATTTGGGTCCCTATCAGTTTAGCTTATGTGTTGACACAATCACTAACAAAGAAACTTTTGAAAAGCCACCGTTTTGCCATCAGCAGTAGTAGATCAGCAGTAGTAGAGGTATCCTTGAAGGTGCGATTGGGAAGTCTCCTTGACGGTCCTAACGAGGAACGTATCCTTGACGCTGCATTTGACTTAGATTCTTTTTGTTTTCCAGGTTTAATTACCAAAGACGAGTTTAAGGAAGCTTGTGAAATTCTAAATGAATATGCAGGTAACGTCATCCCAGCTGATGCAGTGGACGATTTGTCGACAGCGTTGGACATAAACAAGGATGGTATGATTGATTTTAATGAATTTTTAGAAGCTTTTCGACTGGTGTCGATATCGGGTAGTGTGTCTCAATCATCGAAGCTGAATGTGACATCACCGACCAGTTTGGACACAAGCGACGAGTCTATCGATGGTACTTAGAAGAGTCCCTTCTTGTTCTGAAGTATTACTTCGGACCCATGCCTCTTTGTTGCCGCTGACGCTTACCATACTGCTTGTACCGGCTTTAGTACGAAAGTGCGTAATTTGATGACTGTGGGAAGAATATCAATGCAGACGAGGGATCCTAACGTCAACAAATATGTACAACGGTCTGAGTATGGCATGCTTCTCTTGGTTTCAGTCGACGGTCGAAATGGCTTCATTAATTTGTGGAGAGTAAGTAAACATTGCATCGAGGAATTGTATAAGATTACCTCTTGCTTATTGTATAGGAATCTTTGGTTTCTATGCAACTTCCAAATGAACAGTCTGCCTGTTAGACAGAAAATATTTTCAGCTGATGGAAACGTACTGTATAATCTCCTGAAAACAGCTCAAGTCTTTGCAGGAAATCGTACGTATTAAAACCTTGGAAAATATTTGCTCTTGTCAAATTAAACATGCTTTTAAACAACGTGGAAATAACCTGAGATTGCCGTAAAAAGTTTTTAAAAGCCACGATGAATTTTCAGTATTTAGTCCAGTAATAACCATACTCCCGTCGCCGCGGTCTGGAGAGTTAGGTGCCACTTGTGTAATATCAAGATGGCGTTGAGTGACCGACAGCTATGGCTACAACTTTGACGTCAAGCATGGACCCGGCCGCGGCTGGCTGCGAGAAGTTATGATATCTCTGGTCGTTCTTAGGGCTGTTTTTATCTGTCTTTGGAGAGCTTAACTCTGATAACATGGTGATGTGCTCAGCTGCGACGTGCTTAGCCACTTTTACAAGTATTCTCAAAGTCGTCCGTTTAGCTGACCAAACATTTCATTCCTTGGATATCAAAATGACAGCAGATGGTACTCTCTCTTGAAACGTCATGTAAATTCACTTATTAGCTACATTAAAATCTGTTAATAGCGCAATGTAGGTTTCAGGCCTATGTAGGGCAAAATAAAGTCCTCGTATTATTGATACGTTAGCCCGTACGTTTAAGAACGCAGTTATACTCGCCTTTTACCTGTACATTTACACTTTGTATTCTTCAGCCTTTTATGTCGTATTCAAATGACGGGTTCCTGTTACTGAATCGTTTTGCCGGGCACTGGTTATACCAAACCGTGTAGAATAGGCGAAACAAGTCTTAATCAATTGTCGTGTGGTGGACTCTTATGTGTATACCCTGAGCTTCATATTGATGGAGCTTATGCTATGAAGGGCTATTTGTGCCATGCTGTAGGGGCGCTTATATTCAGGTACCCTGTGTTAAAAAGGGACTTCACATTTGGAATTCCTTGGTATTTTATTCACGTCAGTTTGTGCGATCAGCTCTAGTAGCCCAGACAATTTTGTATGAGTGGTGTTAGGCGAAAAGCTCTCCTTGATCGAGTCTGTCTTATTGTAGGGAAATTCTTAATCCATGTATTACAAATGAACTGTTTTAAATAATTCCTCACACCATTGTAGCGTAATTTAAAATTTTAGAATTTAATTGTGGTAGGTTGAAATTTAATGTAGAAAGTATAGAATTATCATATTACTATGGAGTGATTTTACATGTAAATATTTTAAAATATTTCCCACAGTCAATTAATGCTTACATTTTAAGTTAAGTTTTACAACTAGAATTGATGTCAATGATTAATTATTAGTTTTCACTCAGTATGCGACAGTTTGAGTGACCTTAAGTTTTATTTAGCGAAGTCGAAATTAGAACGGAGAAATATTTAGAAAATAAGAATACATTAAGAATATTTCACCCTCATATTTTGCCAAATCATAAGAATACTTCACCCTCAACGAAAAAACGCTATGCTTATTAAAAAAGCGTGTAGCTGTACTTATCTGTATTATTGGTTATATGCTTTATTAATTATCTTGTGCAGTAGTTAAATTTTTCATGCTAAGCAAAAGAATTGGGCGGGATATAGCCTCTTTAATCAACAAAGAATAAATTTATATACTTACGGCTTTGATCTTCATTAGACATAAGTTGTACACATTATTTCAACAAGTGAAATCTACATACACTCTTTACTAAGACAGTATCTTGAAATGTTTTGTAAATTGTCAGTATTTTTTATTCTAGATACGCAACTTCACACCACAATATTCTGTCCTTTCTCTTTGTGTTTATTTTAGAGCAAGACAAACCATGCGTTGATACAATTTCAACTGAGGTCTGCAAACGATTTGAAAAGTTTGGAGCATGCGTCAACATGGACAAGCGAATGAAAATAATATGTCGCAAAACATGTGAATTTTGTGGTGAGATTCAACTTCACTCTTGAAGTAAAACAAGAATACGAATTAATTTATGAACTTGGTATAGTGTTAACGTAGTATAGGAACTTACACAGGTATCACATGTGTATGAAACCCTTATTTTTCTATGTTCAGATACAACGGCTGTCTCAAAAGGTCGCTGCCTGAAGCTGTTAATTGCAAGTGCGCCATCTTATGAATATTAAACAAGAATAAATGTTTCTTTTCCTATCTTACTCGAAAACTGCTTGCTCTTTCACTTACGTTATCCCTTATCGATTATTGCGACACCTTTTACTCTGCGTTAACAGGAAAGCAATTGCGTTCCCTGCAGAAGTTACAAAAAGCAGCTACAGTGGTCGTATTGAAAAGATTCTGCAATTCAAAAGACATACTACAGCTTGGTTGGTTGCCTATCAACGAAGGAAGAGAATACCATACTGTGAATAACTTTTTCTCCTCAATACGTAACCCTAACTGGCCAAATCATTTGCGTCCAACTCTCAACAAGCCACAGGGCAACCTTAGATCAGCCCTTGCATACAGACTCCAGCTAAATAATAATCAAGCGACATTTCAGGGCAATGGCGCCTAAAGGTTTAATAAACTGGACACCAGTACAAGATCCATCACCAAGATGAGCAATTTTAAAAGCAAAACGTGGAGCCAATTCATGTCAGAGGCTAAGAAAAGGATTATAAACACTTAAGATTTGTCGCTTCATAGACCATTGGTCCATTATCTTTAGCTTCCGCCAACTATGCCTGTTTTTTAGGTATTATAAACTAACCCATTTGCGAACCATGCAATATGAGTATCTGTGTCTCACATGCATTCAGAAGGGATTCAACTTCATGTTTATTACGAGGTCATTGACTTATCCTCTTTGCACTATGGCCTAGGAGCTTGAGTTCCCATTTAACTCAATCCAATCCTTAATAGGTTCCAGACCCCGTGATACACTTTGCGGAGCCAAGATTGCGGACCATTGCTTTCGAGAACCTATTTGTTTCTATAATTATAATTTGGTCGCCTAGGCTTCCCACTTTTATTTTGTTATTTGTTTATATCTACTTTTATTTATTAAGGGAGATGAAGAGCCAGTGTAATTTGGAAAGCTCCTGTATATCATTACTATTATTACTATTATTATTTATTTTTGCAGAACAGGGCTTATTCTCAGCCTACCAACGAACAATAATTTGAAAATTTGGAACGTGGTATCTACAAACATTTGTTCTCTCTGTTCTCTCTCCCCTGCGACAAAACATCTTATCCTTGGCAATTGCGTATCTACAGTCACAGAGGGTAGATATCAATAATGTCTTGAAAACGGTGGCTAATCACTTGGCCAGCGTAAATAAGGAACGTCTGCAATTCCTTGTAGACCTACCAGGCTTCAAAAATCCATGTGTGCTATTTAAGTCTTTACGACCCGACATTGCTTTAATTGAGGGTAACGCAATAACTGTTTAGGAGGAACCAACAACACAGTTCTATCGATGTACAAAATGTCAGTATACTTGGCGTAATTACGCATAACGTTTAACTGGAACGTAAAGTCAACAAAGTTGATTTGACTTTTGGAGCAAAAACAAGTGGTTCTGATGATCTAAAGGCAATCATCTCTGCAATTTCAACACTTGTTGAAGAAGCAACATTTGTTGCAACAGCAGAAGGGATTTCATTTAGGGGAATGGATCCGTCTCATGTTGCACTCATAGATATTTCATGGCCTAACTCTGCATTTGAAAAATACGAATGTGACAGTGACATAAAATTTGGTGTAAGAATTGATGAATTCTCAAAACTCATCAAAAGAGCCGATAAAAAAGATAGCATTGAGATTAGTATATCTGAACAAAACATGTTGCTTGTTACAGTTGGAAAAAATAAAAAATACAAAATGCGTTTGATTGAAAGTTCTGCAACAGATACTCCATTACCAAAGATACCATATGATTCAAAAATTATATTGTCTTCATCAAAATTTGACAAAATTTTAGGTGATGTACAAGTGGTTTCTGACTATTTGACAATACATACATCTGATTCTAAAGGTGATTTTTCAGGAAAAGGTGATTCTGGAGAAGTTGTCATTGATTTGGATAAAGATGATGAAGACATTGAAGAGATTTCTTCAAAAGAAGACAGCGTTGGAACATACAGTTTAGAATATCTAAATCCTGTAGTAAAAGCAGTAGGAACCACTGCAGGCTTTATTACATGTGAATTTTCAAGCGCAAAACCACTTAGAATTGAATTCAAGGTAGCCAATATTGGCAGAATTCACTTTTACCTAGCTCCACGCGTGGAAAGTTAAAGCATTTAAAGATTAACTAATTCAGGTATTTTGAAATGAGACTTGTAATAAAATACGGTGGAACATCAATTTCGTCTGCAAAAGACATTCGAGCAGTAGCTAACCATCTAAGTTCATTATCAAAGAAAAACCAAATTGTAGTTGTATGTTCTGCAACTAGTGGAACAACAGATGATCTAATAGAAATATCTGAATCAATAAAAAAAGAAAATAAATCAAAAGCTGAGCAACTTGCTTCAAAGATAACTAATAGACATAAACAACTAGCAAAACAAACAATCAAAAAAGCTGATTTACGAAAAAAATTATTAAAAAACTTTGATGATGATTTTGCAGAACTTGTTGCATTAATTGATGGAATGGTCCTATTGGGTGAAGTTACTCCAAGAACTATGGATTATCTCTTTTCGTTTGGTGAACGATTATCAATAAAATTGGTTTCAATGGCAGTAAATGATTCAGGAAAAAAATCAGTACCTCTAACTGGAAAAGAAGTGGGAATCGTAACTGATTCTAACTTTGGTGAATCTAAACCACTAATTGATACGACCAGATTACGAGTATCAAAAAATGTAGAAAATCTTTTTTCAAAGAAAACAGTACCTGTTGTAGGTGGTTTTGTTGGTGCAGATCAACATGGCCATGTTACTACTTTTGGAAGAGGTGGTTCAGATTATTCAGCAACAATTATTGGAACTTGCATTAAAGCAGATGAAATTTGGTTGATGAGTGATGTTGATGGTCTGATGACTGCAGATCCAAAAATAGTCAAGAATGCAAAATTGCTCAAAGAAGTTTCATACATAGAGGCAATAGAAATGGCATTATTTGGTGCAAAACAGATACATCCACGCACGTTTGAGCCTCTGTTGTCAAAGAAAATTCCAATGAAAATTCGAAGTTCCTTTAATCTAAAAAATGAAGGAACTTTGGTTACAGCTTCTCCGTCATCATCTGTAAAAAACACTGTAAAATGCGTTAGTAATGTCAGAAACAATGGCCTAATAGATATTCAAGGTGGAAGCATGGTTGGAACTCCTGGTACTGCTGCAAAAATTTTTGCAACATTAGCAAAAGCTGGAATCAATGTAATGATGATATCTCAAAATCCCTCAGAATCTAGTATAACAATAGTTGTAAAGAATACTGATCTTGACAAAGCTGTAAGGGAAGGCCCGGGATGGGGGGGGGCGGGTGAGATGAAACGTAACAACTACGGATATCTAGTTTTCCTTTTATTAGCATTTTATTTAGTTTCGGCATTCTAGTATAATTGCATGATTGCAAAGGTCGCGCACTGCTTAGATTTTGGATGAACAGAGAGATGGTATGGAGTAGTTGCATAGAAATTCTCATCACTCTCTGATCGCCTAAGTGGCGGCAGAAATGTTCAACAAGGTTTCAACTTTATCATGTTTTTCATTTGCAGCCATTTTGGATTCGAATGTGGTTGAAGTTTTCCTAAAGGAAAACCCAGATTTTCTTCAAGACTTCGTTCGGATTCATGTAGCGAAGCAGCAGCTGGAGCGATGGCTAGAGGAGAAAGTCAAACTGGAATTTGATGATAGTCTGGCAGCAAGTGGACTTAGTAAGTATTTATGTAGTGTTTGATATTTTGTTCAGGATTATTGCTTGCCCATCACTGGCCAAGTAAATTGAAACGTGTGTGAATACTATTTAGGTACCAGTCTCCGTCTCTGTTGTAACATTCTGCTCTGATACTTTACTGTGATCATTATCACGAGTGCGAATAGTTGCTGGCTTCCAAAGACCTATTCATTGTTATCCAGACGTGAGTGACAAAGAGGCCCTGTGATATGGCAAGGGACATCCGGTCAGTGTTTGTGCTCCCCTTTTCTATGATCCGTCAATCACAATACAAAACTCTCTCCCCTTCTCCCATAGGTCGGTCACTCTGCGCCATCTCACACGATATTTCGGCAATTGTAATGTTTCAGCTGCCTTCGCTAGTGGTTGCAAGGAAGGTTTTATAGTGTTATCAAAGAGCAGTGACAGTCTCGTTACCCTTGAATATGTCCCGAATTTGTCTGTATAATTATTGGCTTTTTAGTTTGGACACTTTTAAGTCACTGACCTTGTAGACAGTGATGACGATGATAATGATGATGACGATGATGATGAAGATGATGATCATAATGATGTTGATGATGATGGTAATGATGGTGATGATGATGGTAATGATGGTGACGACGATGGTAATAATGATGATCAAAATAATGATGATGATGATAATGGTGATGATGATGATAATGATGATGCTGCTGCTGCTGCTGCTGCTGCTGATGGTTATGATGATGATTATAATGATGATGGTGATGATGATGATGGTGATGACGATGGTAATGATGGTGACGATGATGGTAATAATGACGATCATAATAATGATGATGATGATGATGATAATGGTGATGATGATGATGATGATGATGATGATGATTATAATGATGCTACTACGGATGATGATAATGGTTATGATGATGATGATAATGATGATGGTTATGATGATGATGGTAAGAATGACGACGATGATGATGATGATGATGATGATGATGATGATGATGACGATGATGATGGAATCTTTGACGTAGCTGTATCTAATACATTAAGATAACCTAATACTTATCAAGTAGGTTTATCATTAGAAAGTTTCAATCTGGTTGAGTATTGGATCCATATTGCTAACCGTTTTCGGCAGACACTAGTCGACGTATTTCATCCTGTCTTATCCTATAAACTCTTCGCCAAACGTTTATTACATTTACCCGCAACTATTACTCTGACCAGTGTCTGTCGAAAGTGTTAAACAATATGAATGTGTGACTCAATGGAGTTTTCAAATTATGTAATATACCCTTAACATCGGAAACGTAATATCCAAGTTTAAAAAGTAAAAACCACTTCACAGTACTGTAAAATCATGCGGTGAAGTCAGATAGCCCTTGCCTGTGGTTAGCAAGTTATGTCCTTCGAATTGCTCGAGTTTACTAAGTTTGTAAGGAACTTGCCAAGGACGTACGGCTGTGATATGGAAGCTAAAGCCAGAAATGCGGTGGAACCAGAACCTGATCATTGAGGGAGTGCATCTTGGGGGGGGTGGGTAAGTATTTGATAGGTAAAGTACATTGCCTTCCCATTTTTACCACTGAGCCGCCTGGGTCCGTCCGTCGATGGAGACTTTGGTTTGCTAGACTAGAATTTACGCGACAACAAATCAGACCATTGCAAAGACAAATCTATGGAAACAGTAGGCTACACGCCTGTCAACGGCAATTTTATAACGTGACAGCTTCTTTGCCTATTTCGCCATCAAAACTTTGCGGGATAGATTTAATGTTGAAAATTATTACGTCAACGTTTTATAATATTCTCCCTACCATATTTGGCCCTGTGACATTGTATTTTATGTACCAATCATATATTAGGGTTGCCACGACAGTGTAAATATCCCTTTTAATATGCGTAACGCAAATTGAATGGAATGTAACGTGCCGAGACAGGCTGTCATATTCGTCTCAAGGCTATTTAGCACCTTGTTCATCAATAATAATCTGAACTTTGTTCCCCTCCAGTGTCGTAAACTTCAAGGTTCATTCTCGTACGACCGACCCCGTTATCAAGGCGAGATCTGAAGTGCCTCGCAAAATATAAATTTGTCCAAAGCTAAATGTTTCACCTATGTTTCTTTAATATAGTTCAGTTACAGTACCCTCCTTTATCTGACACTAAAATAACGAGCTTGGAGCACGAGGGGGGAATGGGAGCCCAGCCTCAACAATTTTTGCAGAGTATGTGATAAACATTACTCAAGATTAACTTGTCGCGGAAGCATGGCGTACAAGCCTTAAAGAAGGACGTGGCTTATAATGGGTGTGGCGGGCGTAGCACACGAACTTTTGTTAGACATTTCTCTGTAATTTACAATATCAAGATCAAATTGGCATTACTAACATAGAACTGCCATAGTATTGAATTATCATCACAGTATTTTTGTTTAAACTCGCAAAAGAAGAAGTTTTGATCGTTATTTCATAACAGATATGAAAATATAGATATACGTAGGCCTACACTTAAATTTAAATCCCATCTCTCTCTTCATCTGTAGACTAATCCTACCTTATTCGCATTGAAATTCACGCAGTACTATTTTTTCCTAAGTTCCTAAATTAGCTAATCAAAAATTGACTTATTTGCTGTCTTGAATTTGTGCATCCATGAACAACATTCGTAGTCGTAGATGAGAGAGGGTTAAATACGACAGTAACAGTTGAGTCAAAAAGGCTAAAATCTAGTGAGGGTTTGTCCATAATTTGATCTGCTTGTGTGCTGTTGTTTTCAAAGTGTAATTTTCTCAAATCAATATACATGTTAGTAAATAATACCATTCACTGGAAATCGTCATTGTGCTGATCATGTCACTGTATGCGTGTGTGTGTGTGTGTGTGTGTGTGTGTGTGTATGTGTGTGTGTGTATGTGTGTGTGTGTATGTGTGTGTGTGTATGTGTGTGTGTGTGTGTGTATGTGTGTATGTGTGTATGTAAGGCTTCTCTTGAATTGTTTCAAGTTTACAAAACCTATAGATGCCGAATAACTAGTTTAAATTACGCACCCTGTAATACTGTAGAATGCGGACTACTTTCGATTTCTAAATCATGTTGAAGGTTTATAATCAGAACGAGGCTATGTAGAAAAGGGGGGGCATGATTGTAGCTTCCACTCCAGAAAGTATACAGCTCATTGACAGTATATGTACAGAATGAATCTAGATTGTTTACAAGGAAATAATACATAATACAAGGAAATGTTGCTCCTATGTGCTTGCCACGTCTTGGCAAACTTGCGTAGGAAGGGTAATTGTTAATTTATCACTTTTGATATTTCGTAATGTGTTTGTGTGATTCACCACACGCGTTTCCCTCGTCTAATGATTTTGAAACATCGTTATTCTTTGGTCTGTGCTGCTTTCATTACTATTGAAATTTCAATTCCTAAATTAGGACATGCAAATAAAGCGGAATTATTAAATCAAAGGCTAATAAAATTTTTTACGCTATCTCGCAAAATTGAACTTTCCGAAGTTCTATATGGCTTGTTCCGAAAATGTTTCCTGGGGATAACCCAAGGGCCACAATCTTTAATTTCTTTACTCTTATGTGCACTATATTGTTTGCTTATGAAAATAATGCTTGTCTTCAAGTAATTAAGTAGGACCTGATGGGGCCGCAACTGCATCATAGCGAATACTTGGATGCAGATGGAAAGGAATAGAGGATGACCAAAGCCAATGAGATACCATAACTAGAAAAAAGAAAAATATTGTTCTGAAAGCCTGGAATAAGTGCAATCAGCAGCATCAAGTGGAGAGGCAGAGAGAGGCTTATTGGAGGCATCATATTGCAAGGCATCCATTTCAGGTTTACAATAGAAAACTTAAATAAGAAGGCATATATAGGCCTATGAGAAGACATCACGATTTTTAATTCAATGTCTGTTGACATTTATTTTAATCCATTAAGGGTACATGGTGTCAAATTTAACCTTATCTACTGGCAAACCAAATGACATGCGATTTCAATAGATGGCGTGTCGCGCCCAAAGGAAGCAAAGTGGACTCTTTGGCTACGTTCTCCTTTTGCAGAATTCTGATAATACCTAACTGAATAACCTGTTAAAGGAAATGATTAACGAAAAAGGAAATTTACAAAAATAACTACAGTTATTTGTGTAAGTGAGCCAGCAAACTAACTGAAAGTAACTTAACCCGACTATGCAAACCCATTGGTAAATTTAGTTCGCTTAAGGAAAAATTCACCGACTTATTCAACACGGAAAATATAATCTCGTAGCATACTTCTTGAAATAGCTCTAATATGTGGGCAATCAGCTTGTGTAACGTCAATATATCATTCATATGTTGCTCAGAAACCTCTTATAACCTGCAGAAATATTAACACAACATCAATAAAAGTTTATTTTTCTCAGGTAAAATTCAAGAGTTTAATTTTGCTTAAATTAGTTGCAGGATATTTTTTCCATTGCATAAAAACATTTAAGGAATCATGATAATTGCTACCCTACCTTGACCACTAGCAGTTGATATACAGGCCACAATTAGCAGCAGAGTGATAGAGTCCATTTCGTGCTCATCAGATATGAAACGACACGCAAGTCATCGGGTAAAGGTCTGTCTTTAACTGCCTTATGCTAATCTTTTATGTAGAAATCGTTCAATAACTAAACCTAGCAAGTTTCTATAGAACAATAGTATCTTTGGTGACTGTGGACAATAAGGGGACATAGCATTGCAAAAAAGGGTTTGTTGTTTCTCTTCTCATGCGAATAGAACGCATCCAATTTGTCCCTCAGTAATTTTTCACCTTTGCTCTTTAAGTGGAACTACTTAATATCGATATTTTATTGAGATGATAACATTTGAATTCTACCAGTATATGCTTTTAATACATTTCTAGTTTAAAAGTTTGATAGCGGTATAAAATTTTAAATTGCGTTGAGTAACGGATTCATTTTTCTAAACGGTTTCGCCATAAACTGATCTCAGGAATCGTATGAAATGAAGCACGTTTTTGCGATAAATTTATAGGAAACAAGAAACCAAAACATATCTTAGAAAACAACAGTCACAAGAGCGACAATGTTTTTGGTGCTCGTGTTGTTGAAAAACGCGTAAGTTGTAAACATCTTCCTGTTGGTCATAAGACCGACTTCTTTTCTACATTTCTCTTTCCTAAACGGACTGCTTTGGCATAACCAATTTACAGCGTCACCAAAGCATGTGACCTTGTAGCTGTATATCTGACCACGTATTTATCTGATCTTTTTAAACGTAGGTACTTTACTATTAGTTACTGCAGGATTACTTTAGGTGCAGCTCTTCGATCAGATAAATCAAGTGGCACAGAGGGAAGTTAAAGCAAAGGGACAAAGGCCATTGCAGGGCTGTAAAGAACGTAAAGTGTATCCGAAGAAGGAATAAGAGAGAAAAGTAAAAACAGCTAAGAATGGGGGATGGTCCGAAAAGAGGTTGAGACAGAGGGGCAAATTAACTGCAGAGAAATGAAAACAATTTAAACAACGAACAGAATATAAAGAGACAGAAGAAAAGGAAAAAAACCAGCTGGGAATGGAGAGTATTACGCAAAGGAGCTGAAGGATAGGATGGTATATTGAAGTTTTGCAATAACACTTTTTCACTTCCGTTCCGAGAATTTTATTATTTCTGTTTTTGCTTTATTTAATTTTTTTACGGCCTTTATTGTTCCGTTTTTATTCTTTTAAAGAGTTCATTGTTTTGTTTTTGTTCTTTTACGGCTTGTTTTGTTCTCTGGTAATTCTTTTACAAATTTCATTGTTCTGTTTCAATTTATTTACAGATTTCATTCTTCTGCTTACTGTTTTAATTCTATTGCACATTTTATTGTTTTGTTTTCTGTTTTAATTCCATTGCGACTTTATTCTTCTGTTTTTTCTTTTACGGATTTTTTTTGTACTGCTTTAGTTCTTTACGGGTTTTATTGTCCTGTTTTAGTTCTTTAACGAATTTTATCACAAAATCGTAATGAATTGTCTCTTTTTCATGATTTTAATGATATTTTGAATGATACTTTTGGTGTTGTTTCATCATTAACATTTTGAGAAGATTTAGATACTGTTTTGAATTTTTGAGGTATTTGGTTTTAGAATATTATCGTTAGGTGGCAGAACTGAAAATGTTGACATTTTCTCTAGGAGTGACGAGGATGGACAGGATTAGAAACGACTATATCAGGGGAACAGCCCGGGTAAGACGGTTGGGTGATAAAATGAGAGAGGCGAGATTGGGATGGTTTGGCCATGTGCATAGGAGGGATGAGGGATATATTAGAAGGAGGATGCTGGAGATGGGAATACCGGGTAGGAGAAGGATAGGGAGGCCAAAGAAAAGGTTCATGGATGTGGTCAGGGCGGACATAAGGATGGTTGGCGTGACGGAAGAGGAAGCAAACAACTGACTGGTGTGGAGAAAAAGGATCCCTGGTAGGGATGAGTAGAATTTCAGTAAACAGTCTGAAGGGCTGTGCCTGCATTTAAATGGCACTGAATGGTAAGCACTTCGATTACACTCTGCATTACGGGAAAACGCTGTGGTGAGATCAGGCTTTTCCTCTGTAGTTGTGGAGTAGATGAATGCGAAGTTGAAGTCATTACCATTGGTACGTTTCCAAAAAACTGAAGTACCAACAAATCGGTCAAAGTTCATAGGAAAACTATGAACGCTTCTTAGTGTTGCTTCCCCAAAGCATATTTCGACAGTATGAACTACCAACTTCGGTGTAATAGTAGGTAAAGCATAGTACAGGTTGATCAGAAAAATCTACAAAAGGTATCAAGGGTCACGCCTGTAGTCAGGCACGACATGGGGGAGGGGAGGGAAGAACTATTAGGTGGAGGCAACTAATTAGTTGTTGAAAATTGATTTCATTCATTTAATTAACTAGTAACTATTATAATTGTTATAATTGTGGGTTATATATATGATATAGTGAGCACATTAATATTGAAATCTTCATCTCCATTACTACCATATATATGCCATTGAATAAGGATAACATTAATCTGAAATTAGTTCGACAATATTTTAACAGGGGGCAAAAAATTTTATGGGAGGTTACATGACCCCAAAATGCCCCCCTTAGCTACGTGCTTGATTAGAATACAATATGGAGTACACAACTCATACAGTATTTTAATTTCGTGCGATTTTTTGAATTGTGTCACAGGAAACACGTTCGTGATTGAGCTCCAGCGGAAAGGACAGCAGCTGGGAATCACTATTTCAGGTGAATCGAAGTGTTCAAATGTAATATTTTCTAGACATTGTTAGTAATTATTTTCTCTGCCGCGGTGGCAAAACTTTAAACATCTGCTCTTCTTTCGATGCATCTTTAATTAATATTGTTTATGAAAGTGCTAGAATGACTGACTAATAGGCACGTGCAAACAGAACGCCTTCATTTTATGTAAACGAGAAGGAAAACTTTGCGACCGGTTAAGGAAACTGTGAGATTAAGGTGGTTGTTTAGGTCTAATGTTGTTAAAAAGCAGAAAGAGACAATAGGGAGGTTTAGATCCGCGACGAGTACGAGTACGAGTACGAGATTACCACTGCGCACACCTTCTGCGCACTTCCTGTAGGGAATAAATTAGCTAAAATTGTGAAAAACGCCTCTAGTTATAGCCTTTTGAAAATTTTATGATACAATTGTTATTTGATTATCTAACCTGCGTGATACACAGTATTTCAAAATCAATCCGGAAAATCCAATATACCGAATAATCATAAACACGAAGATAAAGACTTATTGCTAATGAAATGTTTGGTTGCTCAAGGACATAATCGTACTTTTGACGAAAATATGTTCATTTTAGTTGAAATTATAACTGGATTGTCGGTTGCACACATTTTTCCTTGGGTTTTCAACAGCATAATCGTCGGATTATTGCCCGCTTGAATTCATAAATGGGTTAATAACGGTAATTTTTTAAAAGTGATTACAATAGTATTGTGATGGCTAGTCACATCTGACGGCCATTTGCTAATTTTCTCGCTGAACACAGCGACTCAAGGCATTATAAACTCCATAAAAATCTTAATTTAATCATAATCAAAATATAATCAGTGGATATATTACCTCTATGGTTAACGCTATCTTCGGTTGCCGCTAAAGAAGCTGGCCCTCTAAGAGGGGTGGGGCGGTTGGGATTTCCAAAATATGAAAGGGGGGGCCGATCATAAGTTTCATCATTCTTTGGAAATAATCTTAAAAATAACATTCATTCAATTTTATATCACATTTGATTACATTGATACAAAAATGTCAGGAGTGGGTAAATTCAACTGAAAGTGGCATTGTATAGTCTAAATTCTAACTGAGACAAGCTAAGTCAGTGATTGAAAGTCGTGAGAAAAGTTTGTTTATTAAGGCCAAAAGACACAATTTTTGTGCAGTTCTGAAGTTATATCTTACGGAAGGCATTTTTCAAGAAATTTTCAACGCACATACTCATGGACATACCGGCAAGAGTCACCCCATAGTCATCCCATAGGTCCGACAATTTTTTTTCCGATGCATTATATTATACTAAAGTGAAAAATATATATGCCGATCAGAATGTCACGGGGGCGGAATACGCTGGTGAATTCTCTCATGGGGCGTCGCCCGCCCTTGCCCCCTCTCACCTTCGTGAGTGTCTGTTCCTTTTACCGAGTCGAAAGGTATTAGAACATTTAAAACGAAAAGCAATATTGGTCACAAGCTTCTACCGTTGGTGTTGGGCAAGTATTTGATAAAATCGATTACATCTGCTCTTGAGGATGGGGATTAATTCAAGTTAAAATGTTGAAACGCTCTAAACACGTGAAGCTGAAATCAACTCAGGAAAATCAAAATTTTAAACATTTCATAACAGAGATACCACTCACACTAAGAATCAGTCGTATTTAAAATAGAACTAAGCAAGCGAGATGATAGGGGGTAATACTACAGGGTCATGGCACGGACTACTCGAATAACCGGACTCTCAACTTCAAAATACGCCAAAATTAGCGTAGGCTGAAAATGTAAAATGGAATAACTTCGGATTATATACAGTTTTTTAGCTTATTTTTTTGCATGTGAAAGATAAAATATCTCGTAAACGAAAGCAGAAAATTTGTTTTCGAATTTTTTAAAAAATTTGGAGCAATATTGGGGCAATTCTATAATTAAACCTAACATTTGGCTACATTTCACAGTTTTAAACATATGTAGACGTATGGGAGATCTGAATGGAGTAAGTTGTACTACAGAATGACAGAGCATGCATTGTAAATGTGTCAAAAACATCCCAGATTGCTTTCAGGAGATCTTACGGGTCCTTTTGTTTCTATTTTGCCAAAACCAGCGGTGAAAACAACTGGTTTACAGGTTTTTTGGACATAAAGCCCCAGATAACGTACAAATCCATCAAATGGAACAAAATACCAACCAGACTTGAGTTCAAGTAGTCCGTGGTAATGGTAAATCAAATTTCCGGGGTAAGATCAAAGCATAGAGGATTTGAAGTGCAGCACATCTTACAGGGATTCATATAATCAGGGATCTTTGACGTATGGATTGGTAACTCCAGATCGAGACAATAGATTTCCTTGTTCTGAAAAGTCCGATGTTGTTAAGGCCAGATTGTATATCAATAAGCTGGAGCAAGAACTACCCCTGCAGGCAGTATATTTTTATAGGTCTCTTGTAGGTTGGGCCATTTGTTTATTAATTTGTTTTGTTTTGTTGGTTAAAGCAGGTTGATAAGCCAGTTCTTTGTTTGAGTGCTTGAGTAGTTGATCCATTGGTTATATCTTTGCTAGTTGCTTAATTGGTTTTTTAGTTAGCCACTTAGTTGTTTATTTGGCCACTTGGTTGTTTAGTTAGCTACTTAGTTGTTTAGTTAGTCACTTAGTTGTTTAGTTAGTCACTTGGTTGTTTAGTTAGCCACTTAGTTGTTTAGTTAGCCACTTAGTTGTTTAGTTAGCCACTTGGTTGTTTAGTTAGCCACTTGGTTGTTTAGTTAGCCACTTAGTTGTTTAGTTAGCTACTTGGTTGGTTAGTTCAGCGTTTCTCATCCTCCGCCAAAATATTACCCACCTTGTGCTACCAAAATTCAAAGTACCTCCCTGCATTCAAAGAAAGTGAGCATTGTTTGTCCGTGTTGATAGCAAATAAGTACCAGGAGGGATTGCCAACTCATGTACAATGTGCGATAACATTCAATAGAGGTCCTAACTTGTTTTATACGGTATAAAACAAAAAAGTTAACAGAAGTACGGAAACAGCGTATATTTTCATTGAAATATACTATTAGCTGTATGAACTCCGTTTGTAAGGAAATGTACCAAGAAGAAAGCATTTCACATGAGGATTTCACTTACCCTCTTAGGATAACTACGACCCCGTTAGTACACCTCGCCTCAACTTTACTCCCCACCCTTGAAATTTCAAATACCGCTAAGGGGGGTCCATTGACCCCCGTTACAAAACACTGGGTTAGTTCATTGATATATTGATTCTTTGGGTTCGACTTGTTGGTGCGGTGGGTTTTCTGTTTTGTTCAATTCAACTCAATTTTGTCTCATCTGCTGAAATTGAATACCAGCCTCGGAAACAGAAATATGAAACAGAGAGGGTAGCGTCAAGTACATTAACTTAAAGCTCATTGCTTGCTCCCAACGAGGCAGCCAATTATAAATGCATCGTAGCAACGCATTACTTTACCCGCGAACTTAAGTCAAGCAAAACGACCGTATACTGATACCTTATAGTTTTTACATTTGTGTAGTGTTGCTTTTAGATGATAAATCTTTCTCTACTTCTTGGTAGATAATTTTCATCCACTTACCAATTGGTTTCTCATTACTCTGAAGATGTCAACAGTAAAGTTTGACGTAACATTAGATTAAAAAGGAACAAAAATCTCAAGATTTTTTCGAAAAATCTCTTTCGTTAACGATTCTCAGCCTGGCCGTTATTTTTAGAAGCTGATTATTGGATTCTTATCCTCTAAAAGGCGTAGTTTCCGGAGATCAGATGTACAAGCGTAAACTTAGTTCGGAAAGCCTTAATTGCTGCAGCCAAAACGTAAAATTTTACAGATCTATTTCATACGCATGCGAAATTTTCTCGTAGAGAGAAGAAGGCACGAGTTTGGAAGAAGGCGGTTGAATTTCTAAGCTCCACTGATTCAAGGATTCGAGTAGAGACTCAAACGATCGCTGGTGAGGATTATGAAGTTTGGAGATGGATTGGCGTACTTACACCGAACACACAGCAGAAACATGACACTCCAAACCATCTGGTAAGCCGAGATGAAATATAACTGCTTCGATCTGATGGGATTGTACGCTGGGTGGTGGCTGGCATTGAGTCATTTCCAGTATTACGCGTCATAGATTGCCGAGGAAGCTTTTGAGAAGCCAAGCTTTGACTTGTTGGTTTCGAAACCTATAGTAATTATCTTGATTATCACCATAATCACCATCATTGTTATCATGATCATCATCATCATCATGATCACCATCATCATCATCATCATCGTCTTAATCATCATCATCATCATCATCATCATCATCATCATCATCATCATCATAATAATAATAATAATAATAATAATAATAATAAAAATAAAAATAAAAAGACTGTCACTGTTTTCTACCAAGGTCGCCATTCTGTGTGCACCCTAAGGGTCACGTGACGGTACGTCTCAACATCGATTGCCGAAATGAATAGGGGACTATCGTTCTAGGTGTGAAGATTCTCAACCCTTTCTTGATCAACTATGATCCAATAGATATCGGGAAACCGATGTCATAGTTTCCTTCCATTTTAGGCGTTTCTCTGCAAAACAGCCCTCTCCCACACAACCATAGTATCATTGCCTTATAGTAATGCAATAGTAAGATGCGCTTGGAAAGTCAAATTAACGTCTTTCACCTAGAGCCTGTGGTAAGATATACTTAGTAAAGAGTTTTAAGGCAAATAAACTACTGTTTGCCAATAGAGTGGTTGTGACCTAAAAATACTGAGGAGCATATTCAAGAAATAATTTCCATAGTATCTGAAATGCGAACGAATTACAATGGAGGTTGAGTATTACAACAGATTGGTAAAATTCCTTCATAGTCCAAAACTGAAAGTTAAAGAAAATTATATAACAGGATAAAGATCTCGTTAAACACGGAGACACGGAGACACGGAGGAAACGTATCGTCCTTATGGCAACGAAAACTCAGTATTAAAAAAGTTTACCAAATCTGCTTCTTGCTATTATAATGTTTCCGGTTCATTTTCGACTAATGCATGTCAAATTTTGTAAAGCTATTAATATTAAAGAAGAGTAAAGACTAAATGACAACATTGTCAATAATTTTACCTGTTCTGGTCCTCTACCCTGTTCTCTTATGTTGAGGGCAATACGATGAGCTTGTTCTTTGGTACTTAGCATATTTACATTATAAGCAATCAAAAATTTCCTTGCTCCCGCCATAGTCGCTCCCCAATTTGGAATGAATTCAGTTGGACCATAATCTGGCTTCCATTCCTCCTTTGTGATCTACAAAAATGTGAAAAATATAATGGAAAAATTATTATAACCTGTTTGCATGTTCTTGCCTGCCCTACGTTCTTTGTCACTCTACGTGTCTTAGGCTTTTAATTATAAGTAATGTAATCAATGAACATACGAACATAAGATATAATCTGGCATTAAATACAGATTTTTGATTAGATCTATCAACAAGTCAGGAGATCATTAGGGGAGGGAACATTTCCCGTCTTTGCTGATTCTGAATCGTCAACCAAATTATATTGCACGTAAGGTACCCCAAGTAAATAAAATTGAGGAAGGTAACAACCATAAGTCACCCTAAGTTGGAGAAAGCAGTAGGAGACAAGATGTATGTACTAGGTACCAATGCAGATCTTCATGACGTTTGTCATACAGTTGTAGGCTAACCGCCTTATGGAAACTAAACAAACGCTGTTCACTGACAGCAGTTGGTGATCATTCGGAGAATTTTTGTGCATTTATAAGAAACGGTATTATTTTAACATCACACGTGCCTGGGAAGATCTTATAATTTACGTTATCTAAAAGGGTTGCTTTAAACAAATGAAGCTGTATGTTGGGACCCAGTATTTCTCATGCCGACTTTACAATATTTAATCGTACAAAACAACTTATTACTTTGGTAGGCAGTCCTTCGTATTCCCCTTGTCGAATCTGCGGTACCGTTCGCCGATAGTCTGCCTTGGCAGCAAATCCATAGAGATAAACTATAGGCAATGAAGAAAAATTTCAACAGGTAATTACAGTGGTAGACTTTGGTGACTATTATGATACAAATCTTCTACATTCTAACTAAAGGCACAAAAGGCCGGCCGAATTCAAACATGTATTTTGAATTTTTGCCAGTATTTTTCAAAAGTTTGAAGAAATATCAAGAAAAGCATTAACACTGTTGAAAATTTTTACAAGAATCACCGTAATTTATAAAAGGTAAACCCAGCTAAACCCAGCTACACCCATCTGAACCCATCTGAACCCATCTGAGCCCAGCGGAACCTAGCTGAAACCCAGCAGAAACCCAGCTGAACCCAGCTGAAACCTGAACCCAGCTGAACCCAGAAGCGAACCCAGCTGTAAACCCAAATTTAGAAAGCTGTTACGATGAATTTATAGGAAACGAGAAGATCCTAGAAAATAACGGTCACGAGAGCGACACGTTTTCTGCCGTTTTCATTTGTTTACAATTGACGCCTTTTTCAATAACACCAGTGGCAGAAACTGGCAGCGGTAAAGAGTGGAGAGTCAACTATTGCAAGAGATATACCCACGTTGGGTCAGGGAGGTTGTAAATACATAGAGTTAGAAGTCGCAGTAGACCGTTATGGATAGTGAAGGTCTGATACTTTTAGAAATAAGTATTGTTGCATAAAGTTTATTCTCCAGAGCATCCAGGATCGAATCTTAAGATCGCCCACTGTAGTAACATTTGTGTTGCATTCATAACTAAAGAGAGACTAACGGGACTTTAAAATGTGCCCTAGTTGCTCTCATTGCATATATGTTATTTACGCTTGAACCAGGATAACTGTGTTTGTGTCCGTAATATAAGTACGTGTTTATACTCATATTTTAAGGGAGTAAATATAAAACTTTAAGATGAATGAAAGCATTATTGTAAGCATCATATATTCTCAAATGTTCGTTCAGATCTATTCAGAATTTCCTTTTTGTTTTTCATGTAGAACGTGCAATGGACTATTTCCCAGTTCTACAAAGCGATGTTTTAATGGCTTCTCCTAACTCATCCAGGTAGGTGGATTACGATCAAGCTTTTAATTAACTCCCGGAGCGTTGATTAAATTGTTGATAGCCAGAGAGGAGGAGTTGGTTAATGAAAGTTGTTAAATACGGGGGGAGGGGGGTGGGGTCATTAATAGAATTTTTCAAGATTTTGATATTTATGGCCCGAAAACTGACTGGCACAAAGAAGGATCTTTGCAGAAAATTTTATAAAACAATTTTATCATGTAAAGGTAAACATATGTAAATCTGAAGGAACTTTGATGATATTTTTCATGATTGTGTTATTATGAACTATTGCATACTTGGTACAAGTCGTGTCGTATCAATTTACAGTGCCATGTAGGAATTAACGAAGGAGCTGCTGTAGAACAAAATCTTGTAACAGGTCAACATGAAAATAATGTTTAAAGTCAGTATCGAGGCTAACGGGACAAAGTTTGTGGGAAAGAGGAAGAAATCAACGAAAATTACAGGAAGAATAAGAAAATTAAGAAAATGAAAGTTATGTAACTATATAAAAGGTCGCCGTAAGAGGAGGTAAGGAGATCGCAACCCGGTGTGCGGTAAGAAGTCGGTGGCGTATTTCAGCAAGGAAAAAAGAAAAGAAAGAAAGAAAAGGAAAAGAAAGCAAAGCAAAGGAAAGGAAAGGAGAAAAGAAAGACAAAAGAAAATAAAGACAAAAAGAAAGAAAGAGAGAAAGAAAGAAAAAAAAGAAAAAGGAAAGAAAGAACGAAAGAAAGAAAGAAAAATTAAAAAGAAAGGAAAGAAGAAACGAAAGACAAAAGAAAGAAAGATGAAAAGAAAGAAAGAAAGTAGTAAAGGAAAAGGAAGGAAGAAAGAAAGAAAGAATAAATGAAAGGAGAAAAGAGAAACAAGGAAAAGAAAGGAAGTATGCATGGAAGAGGAATCTGGAAAGGAAGTTCCTATTCAATAGACAACTAAAAATACCTTATAAAGAGAATGAACGGTATATGTATGATAAAGGATAAGAGAGGACAGAATGCGAATACGAAGTAGCCAAGAGAAGAGAAAGTGGAATGGTTAAGAGAGAGCAAAGAATCGTGAATAAAACACTGATTGATTTAATTGAAAATTTAAAAATAGGACATAAATACACAGCGCTTAATAACAAAGAACTGCTGAGAGTATCGCGTGAAGGGTGTCAGAAGTGAACTAGAGTGTGGTCAGTAAATATCTTTTGTTTATGGGTTGTCAAGATATAGAAAGATTTCTAAAATACAAATGACAGCTGAGAAACCTAAGCGCAATAGGTGATAGCTCCAAGCAACTCCCTAGATGCTCGTTTAATGTTTACATCTTTATATATCTTTGGCAGATTAATATTTGATTCTTTTTAGGGTGCCCATTTGAGCCCATGTATGCTCAGATGCGAAGGGAAAGCAAAAAACCCAAGCCTAAGTGCAACCATTTCATCTTTACATGCTGAAAACTCGTGCAATCGGTCATGCAATTTAACAAACCTGGTAAGACAATTACTTTCAGAAAGTCAACGTTCTTCAGCAGAAGACGGACATGACTTATTCCATTTCATTGCAGAATGCGTTAAAGAGACGTTCTGTTTTGGCATTTGCCTTTATCAAATTGATGCACTTAATGACCGCTTTAAGAACCCTATCTAATTTTGGGGAAAGATTTTTGGCCACAAGGTTTTCTCTGTAAATGACACTATGTACTGTTATTACATTTGGATTATCATCTTTTATGAGCTTTAGCACACATTGTTGTCTACCCATCATTGCTGGTGCGCCATCGGTTGCACATGATACTACGTTGCACAGGGGTATGCCATTCTCCGTCATGTATTGTTTGTATATTCTGTAAATATCCGCAGCAGCACACTTCGCAAAACAACATCTCCTCCTTAAATTCCCCATCGTCTATATATCGTACATAAGCAAGTAGCAGGGCTTCGCTGTGACAGACAGTCGATTCATCCAGCTGTACACTGAACTTCAATTTCCGAAGTTTGGAAACGAGTTGGCCTTGAACGTCTGTCGCCTGCGTACTGTATCATTATTGAGTGGAACTGAATTGATAGCAGTATCCTCGCCCTTAGGAAGCACAATGCGCACAAATACAGATAACGCCGGTTTGGTCAAATCTTCATTCTTGGCTATCAGTAATGATATTTTGGTAACCAGCCTCTAAACCACGGTCTAGATTTGCCCTTTGTTTTCTAAACAACGATTCCATTCGTTTTGGTCGTTCTGTTTCACGTGCAAGGCTGTTGCAGCACGTGCTTAACAACCAATAAGAGACCCATTTTTCAGGAATTCAATTTAACCCAACCAGCCAAATAACTATATCTGTAATCAGTATACTGCGTAGACGTCAGTAAGGTGTCTCACATTGCGTTTCATTTCAGACAGAATGCCCATGACAAGGAAACAAACTCTACTTAAAGACCAAAGAGGAACCTGCTGTTTGCTGCAAGAACATTTGAATATGATTTCTTCTCCTCTGGAGCAATTTCCCACCTCTTTCTTAAGTTACCCTTCCCAATTCCCCCCTAACTACAAATTACTTCCCAATGCCCCCTTAGTTATAAAATTCCTCCCCGCGACTTTGCTATTCCTCCCTGGGGGTCCACATGGACCCCGGTTGAGAACCATTGCTCTAAAGATTCTTAGTCTGGCTGTTATTTTCATAAGCACTTTACAATTTCCACGTACCGTTTCACTTGTTACAGTCCTAGTGAAAAGAAATTGGCAAGCACGCATGCTGCCCTTCATCGCAATTTTCAGGTAATGTGAAGATGTAGCACTTTCAAATAATATGGTAGTCAGTCAGCAGGTGGTAAAATATTGGTCAGATAACAGCTTTAATCAAATAAGAAGGCTAATTGTACCCTCAACTGTTGAAGTACTTGACAGATAACAAGGAGCATCAAGGGCGAAAGAGCAGCAAAGGAGCAGCAAAGGAGCAGCAAAGGAGCAGCAGAGGGGCAGCATTATTTTGCAGTATTATCTGTCTGTGAAAACTTCGCAGTGACATTACAGCAAGGGAGACCTATAACTCTGATCACAAATCACTACTTTTGGGTGCCTAATAAAAGAGAAGGCTGGAATAAACGGGAGATGTGTGACAAAATTGCAAAAAAGGAATAAACGGGGAGTTGGAATAGACGGGGGATGATCAAAAATGTAATAGACCGGGGCCTGGACAAAACGTGTAAGGAAAGAAATCAAAATCAATATTTACAATTAACTGCAACTTGCTAAACGTAAGGTAATGCATCACAAACAATAGTTACTTATTCGAAGTCATGGTAGTCTCCTACATGCCTTCCAAGATTTTAAAAATGTTCCTCTCATACTCCTGCTCAATGACAGTGTCATTACTCATTGAGCCTCATTTCTTCACTTCCAGCAACAGGTTTGTGTAATGGCGTAAATGAAAACAATAACACCCCACGTTTCACTCTCTCGATGTAAGGGGAGTGATGTGTAGTGGCAGAAAAACATCAGCTTTGCGACGACGGAGTTCGTCGGTTCGATTCCACGTGGTCCCACAATTTTATTTTTTCGAATTTCCTTTCATCAACATGAACACTCACTCACTAAGCAATCGTTTAAGCAATTGATCAAATGAGTACTCAATCACCGATTAAATCAATCAATCAATCTATGGATTGATCCATGAGTGGAGTACTCAATAAAGCCACTTGATTGATTGATGAAAAAATCTAACTTGCATTTTTTTATGAAGTAAAACAGCTACGAAAATTTGAATTGAAAGGGAAGCGCAATATCTTTTAGAAAACGTACCTGAATAAGCTAAATATAATGTTTTTGTTGTAAGAATCCTGTAAAGGTTCTTTGAAAATGGCCAAATGAATAAAAGAAATACCAACTGAAGGGCGTTGTACAATAAACCATTGGCAACAAACAACCCACATGTCCACACGAGATGCACTGTGGAGAGCAATGGCATATTGCGGTCTTTCATATCTTACCAAACACCTACAAGAAAGAGAAAACGAGAAAATTCACATCTAGTTACATTTATAGTGTACAAGTGCATACGTAACATCGCTATTGATTGACCAATCAGCATGCTGGAAGCTCTTACATACTGTTCATTACTTTCTCTGTTACCAAATTTCACAACTTTGTGTCAATATGATGAATAATCAAGGTAGGTAAATGTACATTGGCAGTTCGTCCTCATTTGCTACAGATAGGTAAGTAATTACTGAAATCAAAATCTCCTTTTTATTTTAAGCCAGTGGCTGTATAAACTAAATCAACAAGAGTTAGAAACGGGCTAAATTTGTATTGATATATGACTACGACTTTGTAGTCTTAACGTCGTTCTTTCAAAAATATATTTACCAACACGTTCACTATGAGAATGCTGTGATAAAAAGATTTTCAAAATCTGATTTACCTATTTATAATCTAAAGAAGCGATGATCTGCTTTTATGTAATAAAATGAACAATGATTACTGAGTTACAAATATCCGACCGGTTCTCATGCTCTGGTAACTGTCCATAGCAAATATGTGGGGCGTCCCATGAGTGGCTGACCATTTAAACACTATCGTTAATGCTTCATAGCTTACACTTTTCTCTTATACCATGTTTGCAAACTCACAGGATATCAATAGATAATGCCCTTCCATTTTAAATTTTCTATAAACCTATCGGTTCCGTACTTCTTCAGGCCTTTTAAGCTTTACATCGGTCCATTTTAATACAAAATGAGTTCTCATTAGGACTTATTTTCAATCTCCGGTTTGGTCAATATAAGTCTATTTTAAACACATTTAGGACATTTTCTCCAAACAAAGTGTGTGCATGTATAATCGGTCAAAAACGACGAATCGTTATTTTTCCGTTTCCATGTGCCGATCAACACGATCATCATGTTGAGAGCGTACAAAAATTAACAAAAAATAGGGAGGGGGGCATACTGATGGATTTGTAAAACATGGGAGGGCCAATAGTTTTTGCCGACTTGTGTCAGTGCCACTCCTGTGTTTTTAAAGCATCCAACCAAAATTTACACCACTTAGTCGATGCTGCATTTTTGTATCAATCAGCAACCGTAACGGCTATCGGTAAACTGAAAAGACCCATTGAAAAGACAAATTCCTTTTTGTCTGTATAGTAAGGATTTTCATATTTTCAAGTTTATTATTTGCAGAACAACTAACTGAAACAAAGACGTAGTCCTACATATAATAGAATACATTTTAACATGGTCTTGGTTCTTTAACGTTTGTGGCAAAGTCACCTTGTTTAGTCACCTTGAAGTTTGAAATCATAGGTGGCTGTTTGTTAATAGTTTGCGAACGGAAGGAGACTTTGGCAAAACAGGACTATGAGTAATTTAGGTCCTCACTTTTAGAAGGTTTAAAACCTAATAATGTTATAAAAATATTCCCTAAAAATCATTATTTCCACAAGGGGCGCGGAAGGTATCTTGTATAAACTTGCTTTGTGTATTCTTTTATTGAATAAACGTGTTGCATCAGTGATGCTCTTCTTTCACTATAAGGGGACTTCACATTCTACTGATGACTCACAATGTTCATAACTTGCACTGTGAAATACAATGTTTTCCAAATAATTAGCAAGGATAAAGTCCGCTTCGCTATCCCTCTCCCGTTTTTGAGGAACATACGAGGTTTATAAATTTACAACTTTAATAGGGTGTACAAAAAATCACGTTTTCGCTCCGCAGTTGGCGCTGCTGTGGAAATTGTTGTAAAATGATTTGATAAGTGACTTGCATTTGGATTGTTCGCAGGGGAAACCCCAGAGTTCGTTGGTTATTGATTTCGAGAATGGCGTAGCATTTACCGTTTTAGTTCAACGATTCTTTCAGTTAAACACAATAAAGTTTTAGTTCTTCTTCTCTCGGAAACTTCCAACAGAAATGAGAAAGCCAAGTGATGTTGTGAACTACTTTTCCTCACTGGTGTATTCAAAACAATGTCGATTAAACATTTGTTGAAAATTATGTCAAAACAGTGCATATTTTGTAGGGGATATGTCTAGGTTGCAATAAGGATATATGGTACACGTATCCCCTAGCATACGTATAACAGTTCATCAAATTCTGTTGACAAGGGATGTGTCGGTGTGTTATATTACAGTTATTTTCTTGATAGCATGCTATCATTACTTTCGTAGTAATATCGGGTGACAAATTTTGGATTAAGCTTTTGCAAAATATAAAGTTGTTATTGGTTTGTAATTAAATTGAAATTAGATAAGTATCAACAGTTTAAATATATACTCCAAATGAAAAAATACAATAATTGAAACTGATGAAAGATCAAAAGGGTAAACAAATGTAATAAGATGATGCCCTGTCATTTCATGTAATCATTTGTGTTTTATTCACCATTCACATCCGTTAACCTACAGTCTCCTTCACACCCTTATTATTTATTAACAAGTCGATAAATGTAGCTGAAGGAAGCAAGATTTGGTTGTAATTACTATTACAAATTATAATATGATGATTAACAACTACCTTCCTGAATGCCTCAAGAGTTCATCTTTAAATTTCATCTTCCTGTGACTTTGTAATCGTTTACTGCTCCTCTTCCTGACTTCAGCAGTAATGCTGAATATTTTCCATGTTTTATACATAACAATTTATATCTCCTACTTTGAATGCTATTTCTGTCTAAAAATAAAGCGCAAAAGCCATGTCATGTAGCAAACTCTAGGATTTCTTAAGCATTTCCACTCTCAATGAACCGTAGGAAATATCACGATTCTTGTAAGAAATCTAGGTGAGCTTTACGTCTCTAAAAATAAAATGATGGGTGTGCCTCGTTAATAACCAGCAGACGTACTCTGTGCTGTCACCAGGTGATCTTTGGGCTATTGTCATTGTCAAGGCATCTGCTATCAAAATCTGCGATAATCTTACTTTTAAGTCTTTCCTCATGGGTGACATCATGCTGTAGAGGTCAATTCTATCAGCAAACATGTCGTCTATTTCTCGTGACATTTTCAGTTGACAGATACCAATGATCAATTACTCATGGCAGGTACTGAAATGGCACTAAGTCGTAACACGCAACGTGATATGAACAGAAATGCATACACACCCCAATAAAGTTAAATGGAATAAGTGATATCATTGCTGGGGTGCGTAATGGATACAACATAATCAAAGTTAAGAAAAACTGCTCTATGAAGAATTTTAAGTATCACCTGCAAAGCAATCGTACATTTAACAGAGGGAATGCCAGAAATCAAGAGTTTTAATATGTGAAGGGAAGATGGAATAACTTTGACAGGCTTATATATATCAGTCTTGTAAATAATTACTTCTTCCAAATGTAAGTCTATTTATCTGTAACATTCTTTTATCATCATTGATCAGGTTCACACGATCAGCGTAGCAGTAGTGGTAGTATTAGTAGTAGTAGCAGTAGTGGTTGTTATTGTCATGAAAGCAGAGGCAATGGTATTGTCGGTTATTGTTGTGATGATAGCATACATTATCCACCATGGTAGTAGTTATGACAGATGTAACCTAGAAATGTAGGTTTGTTAGCATTGTTTACAGAATATTGTCCAAGGGTCCACTTCGACTCGCAGCCCATGACGTAGAAATGCCTTGCTCGTGTTAACTATGTATAGAATTCTGCTGAAATGAAAAATAGTGGACATAATTACGACTCTACGTGACAGCCATTGTTTACCTTATCAGTTTTTCTCAAATTCTGCTGTCGCTTTAAAGGCAAAGATTCTAAGATACAGAATTTAGAACTTTCCTGATTTTGTGACGTTACCTTATCAATTAAAATCGAAAATTTTTCCTCAATGTTTATTGTAAATTGAATCAGTTATTAAGAAGATTTTCTTCTGGATTGGTGTTCTTGTTCAAGTAGCGTGTTATCAAAACACACGAACGATAGGAAGGAAGATTGTATCGGGACATATTTGGAGTGACATCAGCTTCTAGGAGAGATAACGATCTGTAAACAGTGGGGGATAAGGCCGTTAGAAGTCGTTCCTGTAATTATCAGTCTTGGGAGATAAAATTGTTGATATTTTCTCTAGGAGAATTTTTTTCACAGGTTTTAGTTCGTAGCACAGTAATCTGTGGCTTGGGATATCATCACAAGAACTCTTTCTGGAGTACACATTTATTGAAACGTTATTGTTTTTGCAGCAGTTTTTTCAAAGATGATACAAAGTTAGATAATTTGAGTAACCCGGAGGGAGGGGGTGAAGATTTAAGATTAAGTATGTTTTTTGGCTCACTTACGTTGTAGAGGTTTGTAAACTTTTTGTATTTTAGCAAACAATGCGTAGATAAATAAAATTTAAAGTAATAACTCCGGTAATAACGCATACCTATCGTAGCTGCTGCTAACTGCGTAGCTGTGAATTGACACACGTTTTGCAAATAGATATTCAAAGTTACCTTATCGTCATTTTTGTAGCTATGGGAGATCCATTGTAATTTTAGATCGTTGAGGCTTCAAATACTATGTCATACATTTATTTGCATATAGTTAATGGATGACGGATAATTTACGACGTAATAGGAACAGAAGAGTCTGTATGCCTTACGTTATGAAATGATTAGATTTTTTGGTATATCTTAACCTTTTTTTCCTGTCATTTTATTTAATTTATTTGCTGAATATTTCGGACTCTTAATGTTGAAGCAATTCGCGAAACATTGGGTTACAGCCGTTTTCCTCAAGTGAACCATAAAAATGTTTTACGATGGAGCCATAGTGCATTTGAACTCTTGAACCCCTTGTAAAATCATGCCACTGAAACACAGTTTATCCTGAACGGCTTTCGAAATATTTTGGCTACGTAACCAAAAACCCATACAAGTCAGCGGCCTCCGTTTTATTAAGGACTGCAATCCCTCTAACGTGTACATCACCTTGAGCACCTTTATATATCCTGTGAAGTAACAGATTCGTTGTTGCTAGCACGTTTCACCCGATACTGATCACAGAAAATGGTCTGGAGAGGAAGAAATATTGTCTGGAATAGCTTATATGACAAAAGAAGATCCATATGTTTTCTAGTTATTCTTCGCGAGAAGGTTTTTCATTCAAGCCAGACGTTTTCTCATGATCAATGTCCGGCCAAAACTGTTAGCAAAAACGAACCCTTTTAACGACATATATACATTTTGTAAATACAAAAGCCTTTTCAAACACCCTTAAGATCAGATTTTAAGCATCTTGAATTTCAACATTCAGTATTACCAAAATACGCCCTGAATGATAAATTATTGAGTTAAAGTTTAATTCCGAAAATTTGGTTTTCCAGTGAGCAGTTACGCCACATTGATTCATGAAAAATTGCTGCTTTTCGGAGGCTTTACTTGAATTTGTTTTGTAGCTTACAGCTCCAAATACCCGAGTTTTACTTTTCCAAATCTCATACATTTTGGAAAATAATTTTTTCAAAATCTAAAATATCTTGCCTGAATACAACGTATACATGTAGAACTACTTAAGAGATACTAAAAGCCCTTAAAAAATCAAGCTGTAATTTAAAAAGTATATTTTAAGGCCGTTTTACAAAATTTTTGAAATTTTTGAATATTACGCAACATTTTATAGCCATAGATGACGTCATTCGGTAACACGACAATTCCCCTGTGGACAATCCCCCCGGACAACTGCCCCAGAGACAATTGCCCCCGAGACAATTGCCCCCTGGACAATTGCCCCCCGGACAATTCCCACCAAGGATAATTGCCCCCCAGACAATACCCACCTAGGATGATTGCCCCCCGGACAATTCCCACCTATTCCCAGAAAATGCAATTGTTTCCACAGAAAATTGTTTCCACAGAAAACAAATGTTCAGAATCGTGCCAGTCTTAAAATTTACGTTTTTTCTTTTTCCGAAAATTGGTCATGTTTCCCGGTTATCGACCTCACGTTTTACTTTATTTTACCTTTTGATTTGCTGGAATTATAATTTATCTCATTCAATTAGCAACTTACGCCAATTTATGACAACAACAATTATCAAACACTGAAGTGCTCCAGGCAACGATTTTGAAGAGATGCTAAGAATGTAGGCCATACTTTCGTTTCTGTTCGTTCTTAACTAATAAAATCGCCTTTATTTAGCCAAAAATTGCCATTGTAAAACTGAAACCAAGATTTAATGAGATGCTCTCAACAAATCTGAGTTACCGACAACGTTGAAGCGATGAAAATGACACTGTAGGCCTATAGGTTGTTCCACGTGCAATTAATCAAAAGTTGCGTGTGGACTGGATGTAAAGTTCACGTGTCTTTCGGCGTTCGTGCAGGGGTTGGTTGCCACTCCCAAATGCAGTCAGTGTTCATCTGCTTCAAGTGGCAATTCTAAGCGAACAAAAGTCTAGCGCCATTTGTTTCCATTGATCATCATTTAAAGAAGAGAACTCCGAACAGGCAGACGAAGTACTTAAGTATTAGTTCTTCCCATTCTTTGTTCCCCGAGAGAGGGACGATTTACTTCAGACGAAAGGCTGACTCTTTACCACCACCACCAAGAAAGCTTTCCTCTCAAGATTTAAACCGTGAAAAATAAGTCAAAATATTGAAACACACAACACTAACTTGACACAAGAAAGTTTTAGGTTAGAATTTTGAGTAGGGGAAATTGCCAATATCAGTTAAGTGGGTCTTGCTGGCAAAAGATAACTTAAATAACGCAGAGGGTGTTATTTTCTGTATGAAATTTCAGCATGTTCTTATTTTCTCATTTTCATTCTTATTACTAGTCGCTGCAGAGGGAAATACTTCACCAAAATAGAAGTTAAAGATAAATAAATTGTTGACACCAAAAATAAAATTTACAGAAAATATGAAAAAGGGCCATGTTGCAAAGAGTTCCAACAAGAATACCGTAGACTTTTTTCATTAGTCGGGGCACACGAACTAATTCCGAATGAAAATAGTCGAGTGCAACAAATGTAAATGCAGAGGGAAAGTGGATAAATTAGGGGGGAAATGTATTAGGTGGGAATTATCCGGATGGGCAATTATCCGGGGGGCAATTATCCTAGGTGGGAATTGTCCGGGGGCAATTGTCCAGGGCTCAATTGTCTCGGGGGGAATTGTCATAGAGCCCCGTTATTCACACATTTTTTGTAATTTGATGGAAAAGAGTTAAACTATAAACGTGCCAAATATCTTTGTAATAGCATTTGCCGATATAAAGTTAGAGAGTGTCAAAGTGCCGCGAGCCTACTACCCACCCTCCCATGTATGAGAAGACCCAAAAAGCCCATGTAAGGTAGGATTAAAAGACAAAGTTTATTTATGCAGGAAAAGGTTGCACAGTATCCAACGTTAGAGCAGGCGCAAAATCTTTCTGAATTTATCAACTTACTAAAATGACACGAATAAATGGTAAAGATAGAGGCGGTTTGTAGAATAATCATATTTGGTAAATTGAACACATAATAATTCAATATAACTTTAAACAGCTCATTTATACAGTTGAAGTGCTTCATTTTGTCACACATATAAAACCAGCTTAGTTCTAAAGATCCAAGTTGATCATATTGTCACCTTTTAGAATGAGCCTTGTCATGAGCAACTTTTCCTTGCAGTCCACATATAAATTAATTTTCTCAAGTTCTACTGACATTGCTTCTAGTGAGTATGTGATACTTTGTCATCTGTATTAAATTGATTATATAATATAATACAAATTCAACCAGCTCACCTATATAGATTAAGTCAATCATGATGTCAATTTTTCAGAATAACCCCAAAATATAACAGCAACATTTCTGAATAGTCATGCTTCTGTTGCATTTGTCTGCAAGTTATCCTTCAATTTCATCCAGCCTGCCAGTGCTCCTTTCTTACATAGATATTTGATGAATTGGTCACCTAAAAAAAGAACAAAATTTAGGCCCACTCGTTTAGTAAGTTTAAGAACATCACCTGGTATGCAAGTGTTGTTTTCTCGCACTTATAACAGATCGATAATTGATTTATTAACAATCATAAAATCTCATTTCAAAAGTGCAATATACTGCTACTCTTTAGAATGACCTTAATGAAATAGAGAGTGTCATCTCCTTATAAGTCTGGTAGCTTATTCTATAGCAGCTTCTCCTGGAATTGCTGATAGCATGAAACTGTTGCTTTGCCACACTTAATAAACTAATCATTCATTGATTAAATAAAAATTATATCATCTCATTTCTATTGATTAAGTGCATCATTCTAGCACTTTTTACCATGAGCTTGTTAATTAACAGTAATAATTCCTTCCAGTTCTGATAGTTTAATCTATAGCATCTTCTCCTGGAATTGCTGATGGTATGCTGGTGTTGCTTTGTTATACTGAAGGAACTCATCATTAATTCATTACATAAAAATCATATCATCTCATTTCTATCGATTAAATCTATCACTGTACCACTTTTTACAATGACCTTGGTACTAAAGAGTGATATTTCCTTTCAGTTCTGATAGCTTAGTCCATAGCATCTATTAGTGGAATTCCTTATGGCTTGTAAGTCTTGCTCTACCACACTTAATTGATTGATTATCAAGTGATTAAATAAAAATCATATCATCTCATTTCTATTGATTAAGAGCATCACTCTACCACTTTTTACCATGAGCTTGTTAATTAACAGTAATAATTCCTTCCAGTTCTGGAAGCTTATTCTATAGCATCTTCACTTAGAATTGCTGATGGTATGCCAGTGTTGCTTTGTCACACGTAAGGAAATCACCATCAATTGATTAAATAAATATCATATCATCTCATTTCTATTGATTAAGTGCATCATTCTACCACTTTTTAAAATAAAATTGATAATAAACAGTTATAATTCCTTCCAGTTCTGGAAGCTTATTCTATAGCATCTTTACTTACAATTGCTGATGATATGCCAGTGTTGCTTTGTCACACTTAACAACCTGATCATCACTTGATTAAATAAATATCATATCATCTCCTTTCTATTGATCAAGTGCATCATTCAACCACTTTTTACAATGACCTTGGTACTAAAGAGTGATATTTCCTTCCAGTTCTGATAGCTTAGTCCATAGCATCTATCAGTTGAATTCCTTATGGCTTGTAAAACTTGCTCTACCACACTTAATTGATTGATTATCAAGTGATTAAATAAAAATCATATCATCTCATTTCTATTGATTAAGAGCATCACTCTACCACTTCTTAGAATGAGCTTGTTAATTAACAGTAATAATTCCTTCCAGCTCTGATAGCTTAATCTATAGCATCTTCTCCTGGAATTCCAGATGGTATGCTAGTGTTGCTGTGTTATACTAAAGGAACTCATCATCAATTGATTACATAAAAATTATATTATCTCATTTCTATTGATTAAGTGCATCATTCTACCAATTTTTACAATGACCTTGGTAGTAAAGAGTGGCATTTCCTTCCAGTTCTGATAGCTTATATAGTAAGGGTGATCGTATAAACTTTGGAGGGAGCTCATTGGATCCGTAATCAGAAGTTCTAATGCCCTTTTAAGAGTCAGAGTGATCAGAGGCTGGATAATCCCCCCCCCCAACATCTCGTATTTTCCTGAAAGGCATCTGATAGAAATTTTGAGATGGTCATTTATTGTCTAGAAACTTTAAAAAAGGCTCTTTCGATTGGAAATTGAAAGGGCTATTTTTAATAGTCGAAAGTGATTGGAGGGCAAGTAACCCCCCTCCCACGCTCACCATTTTCCCAAACACATCCAATCAAAGTTTTGAGAAAGCCATTTTGTTCAATGTGAATGGAAGATCCAAAAATTGTGTCTTTGACGATGAAACCCCCTCCAACACCTCGTATTTTCTCGAAATGCATCTGATTTTAATTCTGAGATAGCCATTTGTTATCGCAGAAACTTCGAAAACATCTCATTCAATTCGAAATTGGAAGGGCCAGCGCCTTTTTAATAGTCGAAAGCTATTGGAAGGTATCTAACCCCCCTCCCATGCTCTTCGTTTCCCCAAACACATTCAATCAAAATTTCGAGATAGCCATTTCGTTCAACGTAATTGAAAAGACCGAAAATTATGTGTTTGAGGATAAACCCCCCCCCACCCCAACGGCCCTCAGGAAAGGTAAGTTATGCCCTGGAGGCATATAAGGTATATATAGATAGGGCGATCGTTTAGACTTTGGAGGGAGCTCGTTGGATTGGTAATCAATAGTTCTAGTGCCCTTTTTAAGTTTCAGAGCGGTCGGAGGGTGGATTATCCCTACCCCTCCAAATCATCTGATAGAAATTTTTAGATGGCCTTACCTGTCACAGAAACTTCGAAAAAGACTCATTCAATTGGAAATTGAAAGGGCTAGTGCCTTTTTTATAGGTCAAAAGTGACTTGAGGGAAAAAAGCCCCCCCCCCACGCCCATCAATTCCCAAAACACATCTAATCAAAATTTTGAGATAGCCATTTTGTTCAGTGTAGTTGAAAGGTCTGGAAATTATGTCTTTGACAACCCCCATACCTTCTCAAGACCAGAACATAATTTGCACTTTACTGAAAAACAATGGCTGTAGATTGTCAGTTTAGTATACATATACATCCTTAAAGTTTTAATAATTTTTATTTATTAAAGTTAAAAAAGTTAAAACATTTTAAACGTATTTTGTCGTTCAATGTGGTAGGATGAAAGAATTAGAATGACTTTTGAGTCTTTAACGGGAAAGTGAACGCAAAACAGATGTTTTTGTTTGAAAAAAACACAAGACAAATTTATTCTAAAACAAGATTAATAACTGATAATTATATATTATAGCTATTATGCTATTATATTATGAAATTTAAATTTTTTAATGTGCTATACTACTGATTTTTTGAGATAGCCATTTGTTCAAAAACAGTCCAAAGATCACATAGCAAGACTTTTGGGATTGACACAAACCTCCAGAGTCTGGCGGCCAGGGTTGTAAGTTATATCCCGGGGGCATATAAGCTTTTCATGGAAGGTGCAGTTGTTTGAATTTTAGAGAAAACTCACTTGATTGGAAATCTATAGTTCTAGTTCCTTTTTAAGGGTCAAAATTGATGTAGGGGATCAATCTGGGGATCAAAAAGATCTCCCCTCCCTGACAACCTGTTTTCCGCAAACGCATCCAATCAAAATTGTGAGACAGCCATTTTTTACACAATAGTCCGAAGAGCATATAAAAACGGTTTCAAGGTGGACACAATCCTCCAGAGCCCAGGTGAAACGGTTGTAAGTTATACTCCGAGCATATAAGGTTCGGATCAGATGGGATTCATTCGATTGGAACTTGGAAGATCTAGTGCCCTATTTAAGAGTCAAAAGTGAAAGGAGGACAACCAGCCTGCCCCCACAATCCTATCATTCCCCGAAACACATTTAACCAAAATTTTAAGAGAACTATTGTGTTTAGCATTTTGGAAAGGTCCAGTAATTATGGATTTGGAGATGTCAACCTTCCACGATGCGTTTTTTTAAGTTTTTGTACCCCCTCCCAGAAGTATACAGCTCCCCCCTGAAATAACAATTCTGGTTATGTCCTTGAAAACAGACCTTGTTTTCAAACAAAGAAAGGTTTTTACTTGCCATGGACGGATTATTTGTTCTTATGTGATTTTTCAGGTCAAAGAGGAGATGGCCGAGCTCGTCAGGAACCATGGCGTCAATTCATTTAAAATCTTTATGGCTTATAAGGACGTCTTTCAACTTAATGACAAGGAGATATATGAAGTCTTCGAATGGTGTAAAGAACTTGGCGCCATTGCTCAAGTGCATGCCGAAAATGGTGATATTATTAAGGAGGTAAGGATTCATCTTCTTCAATGCCTGTCATTCCACGAAATTAAAGGTCCTTTGTCAATTCTAAGTTCTTGGTCAACCTGCCTGAGATTCTAGGCGGGCGTGCCTTTCTATGAGCTAACAAACAAGTATTCGTCCAATAAGAGAGTCATACTTACTCCCGCCATTTACCCGTTCCATTTAACCAAACACTTGGAAAACTATAGTTTCTATGATTATCTTATTTCTATGACTACCTACCTTAGTTCTCTCCTAGGAATTTCATTGATGGATGATAGATAGACTTATCTGTTATAAAATGTACCCAGAAACGCTGGCGTACTAGATGGCGTACTAGTTCCCTTAAATTTATTACCCTTGCCGAACCTTTAAAATGAATAACATATCTCAAAGGACACACTTACAGTATAGTGTTACTATGGCCTGGTGACTTTTTTTACAACAAATATCGTATCATATAAACAACATTTTTTTTACATTTTTCATCGTGGTCTAGTAAGTTTCACCAAAAAGAACAAGAAAGATCACTTTCCTATACTTTCTTGTTCAAAAGTGTGCTTTAACTCTAGTGATTTGTTTTTGTAAAATACTATTTCCCGTTTTCTTGGTAAGCCATGAGTTATAAAATAAGTCATATAAGCCTTCTGCTATTAAAGTGAAACCTTTCAAAATACATCTTCAACTTAAATGAAGTACAAGAAAAGTAATTTCAGCTTGACGACTTTGCTTAATCTCAGTTTATGAGTTTTCAAATATCTGCAAATACATTAGAAACAGAAAACTAGAAATTAAGGTATAACATTGTTTTGTCTAAATCCCAATAAGTTTCATTTTCCTAACTTATCCTTTTTCAAGATAGCAAAAATTAGCTTCTTTATTTTTTTTTTTTGCAAAACTTATGTGGGAAAAATGAGAAATATTTGTTACTCAATGTCTTCTCTTTTTTTTGTAGCTATAAATCACTAATAAACTTTTGAGTTTATGGCTCGGAACTGATTGACAATAAGCCTAACTTTTGACGATGAGACTTTTTGGCGCCTAATTTGAATCTGAAGATTAAAACTTGGCATGTTGAATTATATGCTATGAATCAAAATTGATCAGCTAAATCTATAGAAGATTATACAGTTTTGCGTTGGATGGGACAAAATGTGGTCGAAAACTTGCAAGTTTCCACGTCTTTCACTCTTGCGTAAATTTGTGGCCTTGTATTATCCGAGTAAGGGGCTAAACGCTTTCTATTCAAGATGTAACTTCAGGATTGACTATTTATAAACTGGATTTACATTATTTTGGGCGTGCCGTGCGTGGTGGAAGTTTCCCATGGGTTGCGCGTGGGGACACGGTTTAGTGGAAGTGTGCCAACGCGTGGCGTGAAGCGTGACACACGGGGTGGACCAAGTGACATTCCAACTTGTATACTGGGTGCACATCACATGCACAGTGGACATTTGACATACATAGGAAATTATTTAAAATATTAGACTTTTGTAGTTACGCGGGGACTGCGATTAAAGTTTTAATGTGAGTTAAAAAAAATAACTGGGGAGGGGGGTTATAACTGAAAAGCCATATTTTCTTGCCTGAAATTTCAAATTCCTGTTTGAAGGTCCGTTCCTGTTTCTGCAAAAGAAAGTCTAAAATTTTATTATCCTTTTAAGACGGCATTAATTAAAGCATGATTTCGGATGTCCGTGCTCAATCCTAGCTTGTGCTCAATCCTAGCTCTGTGAACAACTACTATATTCTTTTCTTTTGCATTCATCAGAATTATTTATCGGATTTCAGCTAAACGTGACAGAAGAGGGAGGGTTAGCAGCAAGAGTTCGGTTAGCCTTTTAGGGACTTGATTCGTAAGCTCGGAAAATTCCCTGCTAGAAATAAGTGCCATATGCGCTGTGAGATATTCATTTTTTTTTTCGTAAACTGACCGTTATATATAACAGGTCGTATAACTATCTGTGACTGCAGTAAATTGACCAGGGATGTCCAACAGACAATTAAATAAGAAACTTTGTCGATTCATTATTAATGAATTAATAATGATTGACAAGCTTGATTAATGTCAAGCTTTGTCGGTTTTTCGACAATAATAATGACAATAAATGACAATTAATAATGATAATAAAGCTTGATTAATGTCAAGCTTTGTCGGTTTTTCGTAAACCGACCGTTATATATAAATGGTCGTATAACTATCTGTGACTGCAGTAAATTGACCAGGGATGTCCAACAGACAATTAAATCAGAAGCTTTGTCGATACAGGGATTCTCCATGGAATGTAGTCCAATGTGTGGATCCATAATTGTGACACATGGATCACGGTTGTCACAATAACACTTGCGAATTTTCTTCGGGGAGGAGATTTTTTCGGGGGAGGGGATATATAAAAACTTTAAAAACGCATAGAAAAAATTTTGAATGCATTTTTGCAACGTTTTTTCAAGTCGGACAAAATTTTCGGGGGTTGGGTTCAAACGCAGTCACCCCCTGCCATGTATGAAGCCTTGATCGATGTTCTGACTTGATGACTGATTAGACATATTTTTATAATTTTCACATTCCTTTCTCAGGATTGTTTTTCACATTAAAGTAATTGCTACGTTCGACTGACGATATAACTGATGCAGCACCATTCTGAAGGTAGCCGAGGTCCATTCTGAAGCGCCGAGGCCACCCCGGGGCACTGTCCCTGGTTAAAGGGCTCAAGGGAACTGGTTGGTCTTACAAATATACAAATTGACAATTCATATGTCATTCTGCTTCAAACAAGATTCCTGCTGTTCCATAGAAAAATGACAGTTGTCGGCGTCATGGGAATACTTATGCTTCCAATGATAAATACTAAAAATCCTCGTACAACTAAATGACAGCTTTATAGGGGGGAGGGGGCTAACTCATCTGAGCAAGTGATAAGTAATTCTGCGTGAAACCACTTACTCCCAGTCTATTTCCTCATTATCCGACCAGAGAGGCGATAATCGTTTCCTGATATTCCGTCGCATTTAATTACCAGATTGTCTTGAAGAGTGTCCGGTTGTTCTATTTTAATGTTGAATTGCGGAATCTTTGTATGTCTAGGCGATAGAATAATCCACGGCCTTGGGGAACTCCTGTTCAACTCTTGTTTTGGAATGGTTATAAAACATCTATACTAGCATATAAAACTGCTATATTAGCATCTATATTGCTTTGTTATAGTGAAGAAGGTTTTGAA
Organism: Alatinidae sp. Z8VKAUB7J3; assembly: GCA_010016025.2. Classification (NCBI taxonomy): domain Eukaryota; kingdom Metazoa; phylum Cnidaria; class Cubozoa; order Carybdeida; family Alatinidae; species Alatinidae sp. Z8VKAUB7J3. The sequence continues at coordinate 3,025,820 of JAAAKM020073195.1, read as the reverse complement.
ATACATGAAGGAGTGTCAACCCTCATAGTTGCACGGATCTTGTTAGAGCCCTAATTACTGGTTATGGATTTACTGACCATTCAGCACTGCTTTTGCCCTAATGTGCACTGTTTGGGCGCTATTAAACAATTTTTTTGGATACACTGAATTTGTTTTTTTCCTTTTTTTTACATATAGTGGACGTATCAATTTAGGGAAAACAAATAGTTTTCAGATTTAGTCTTCCTAATATAACTCGCAAATGACTGAATTTGCCTGAAAGAAACAAGCGACACACCTATTAGCTAGTTTCAGCAAATTCTTCGTAGGAAGGACGAGGAAAGTGACAAGAAAGTAGGAGCACATTTGCAAATGGCATTTTTCTGGGAAGGGAGAAGAGGAGCTCTCAGGACGATCCAGAGACCTTACCAATGTTTTTTCTTCCTCTTGGGTATTGAGCTTGTGACTAATTCTTTGTGGTAAGTTTACCTTTGCCTCCAAACTATTTAATAGGGACTTGGAAAATAATTTAATTGTCTGTTTTGGCAAAAAAAAAACATCAGTAAATACTAGTCTGAAATTTTCCATTTCAATATACTTAACATCAAATACAAGTTCACAATATTTAATGATGAATGCATTAATTAAGGGTGAGAAAAAGTGATTCAAAGCTAAAGCTAAATTTCATAAAAACAATTTTTATCGAGTCCTCTTATATAATAAATACTTGTATTAAGGGTGATAAAAATGATGATAGGTACAAATTCAAATAAAACAACATAATTTTACGTCCCAAATTTATATAATTATCACTTGAAATTATTAGCCCCAGGATCAACTAGTAGAGAACCAAATAAAAATTATAATTAAGATTTGTCAGATCAAAAAAAAATGTCGTCAAACCTTTAAGTTTGTAATAATTAACTCCCCACCCAGATTATGGCTGCTTGGAGCTGTTTCAGAGCCTATCTCTGTTTTGTTCCCCATTCGCTTCATTGCATCCAGATATGAAAAAAAAATTTGTCCCCATCCTTCACAGAAAAATTAATAAAATATCCCACAAGTTTTCCCCTTTTTTCTCGTTTTCTAATTGTCTGATGATCCTGCCCAGATTCTTGCACTTTTGTTTGTTTCCCCCTCCCAACTCTTTTTGGTGTCCCTTTTAATTTTTAAATATTTTGTGTTCCGTTTCCTTTTTTGTGTTTATTTGCTTATTTTTGTCCCCCCCCCCCCTTTTCCACCAGTTTTTATCTTATTAACTTTTTTATTTACTTTATGCAGTTTAATTATTGACACTTTTTCAGTGTCCCTTTTAATTTTTATGTATATTTATATCTCATTCTGTTTTTATTTATTCACTTATCCCCCCCTCCTTTTTTTAACGTCCCTTATAATTTTTTCAGACTTGTATCTGTTTAAGTTTAGTTGGACCAGCCTTTACCTTTTTACTTTTTCACTGACTTTTTACAGCTAAATTATTGACTCAAATTGATTATTCATGATAATTTTTCTCTTTCGTTGTTGTTTTTGAAGATTTGTCAGTGTTCGTGTAACCATACGATTTGTCGACTCTAAAGACCGAATTCGGCCCTTTGTGGGCTTGTGATAGCGATTCTTCTTTACTTTTAGCAAGAATATCAGCACTGCTATATACCCTTGTATAATGTAACGATCCTGCTAGTCTTTGGTTTACAATACCATGATCTATAAGGTTTACTGTCTTACCATCACCATGTCAACCTATGGGTTATTTTATAACAAAATATCGTATTGATTGTAGCTAGGTTGTTAAAGAAAGAAAATTAAAAAATTTTGAAGACATTACTGTCGTCTTATCCTACACCGAATTTACCTAGGCTAGGATACCATCTATCCGTATTTCTACCTTTAAAATCTCCAAGTAAAAACACAATGTTTCTACCCCATACCCTGTCTATTTGCTTCAGTATCTGAAAGTAAAATTCTGATGTTTCTAGTATCTCCGTCAGTTGGTTCAACAGGGGGATACACTAGAATAACTGATACCCTGACCCTTTTAGTCATAAACTGATCAATTAAAATTCTATTATTGAGACTTTTCAAGCTTAAATCGCTATCTCAAAACTCTGATTAGATGTGTCTTGGGAATAGGTGGGAGTGGGGAGGGGGCGGGGTTTGTTGGCGTTTGACATGTTTGACTAATAAAATAAGCACTATCCCTTTGAATTTCCGATTAAATGAGCTTTTTTGAAATTTCCACAATAATAAATTACCATCTTAAAATTTCTATCCGATGCATTTTGAGAAAATACGAGGTGTTGGAGAGGGGTATCCATACTCTGATCATTCTGAATCTTAAAAAGGACACTAGAACTTCTGATTACCAATTGAATGAGACCCCTCTCAAGCTTATACAATCACCCTTTCTATATAAGCCTTATATGCCTCATGATTTAAATTTAAGAAATGCCCTGGATGCGTGTTGTTAATTCCACCTAAAAGCTGCTGTCTGTTGTCCAAGAAGAAGGATCCTTATCAATGAAAGAAATAGAATTTATTTAGATATTGGTACTTTCGATACTGTGGTAAAATGAGAAAAAGAAAGCACAAAACTAAATTTTGGATTCTCGAATCCAAGCTGGGTAGGGCCCGATGGAAAAAGCGTCATTTGCCGCCGGTTGTTTTTGGAATGTTGAAAAGAAATTTCAAAATACGCGGGGTGTGATGAACACCCAAGTCGGATATTCTGGTGGCACGGCCAAAAACCCCAGTTATGAACAAGTCAAAATGGGCGATACCGGCCATGCTGAGACCGTTGAAGTGGAATACGATCCCAACCAAGTGAGCTATGCTGGGTTGTTGTCCGTCTTTTGGCAGATTCACGATCCGACCACGGCTGATCGGCAAGGTGAAGACGTCGGCCGCCAATACCGTTCAGTGATTTTCTACCACAGCGAAGAACAAAAGCAGCAGGCGGCGAAATCTCGTGCCAGGGCTCAATCCCAATTCAAAGACCCCATCCAAACGCAAATTGTACCCGCTCTCAACTTTTATAGGGCCGAGGAATACCACCAAGATTATGTGGAAAAACATCCGCCCACGCGAATTATTACCTAAACGAGAGCCACTTCTTTCCTAAAATGCGTTTCTGTATTGCGGAATCTGCGGCAGTTTCTGGCCGTGAATTCGTGCATTAGGATTCGGTTGTTTTTCTTTGAATGACAACTAAGCCTTTTTGCTAGAATCAGCGTATCAGATCCGTACGCAAAAAATAACGGTTGCACAATGAGGTGCCAACTTGCTGCTAACAATAAAAGATCTAAGGGTTTCTTATGGTTCAAATCGGGTTTTGGACGGCATAAACCTTACGTTACCGAAAACTTCGGTCTGTTTACTTGGCCCCAATGGTGCCGGGAAAAGCACTTTAATTAAAGCAATTTTAGGCTTGGTCCCGCCTGATTCCGGTGGGGGCCGTTTCCAGAATTTTGAAATCGGTGACAAAGATAAGAACGTGCGAAAATTTGTGGGGTACATGCCCGAAAGCGATTGCTTGATCCCCGGTTTTAACGCGATTGAGTATGTGAGTTATTGTGCTCAATTGAATGGCATGATGCGCCGGGATGCATTTAAGCGTGCCCACAAAGTGCTTTATCTGGTCGGATTGGGCGAAGCCCGCTACCGAAATTTGGATACTTATTCGACCGGGATGAAGCAACGGCTCAAATTGGCGCAAGCGATCGTTCACGATCCACACCTGTTGTTCTTGGACGAACCCACCAATGGGCTCGATCCCGAGGGTCGCGAGGAAATGCTCGACCTGATTCGCCAAATCGCCGCCATTGAAGAGCGCTGTATTGTGCTTTCTTCCCATCTGATGCGGGATGTGGAGCGCTGTACTGAATATTTGGTCATCATGGATGAGGCCGTGATTAAGTGCGAGGGTTACATCTCAGAACTCTCGGCAGGTACGGCCAATTGCTACCGGGTTCGCGTTAATGAACGCCATCAGGAAGCGGCCAACCTGTTGAAGACCCAAGGTTATGAAGTGAACCATGTGGAGAAAAAGGAACCTGAATTTGAGGTGATCTTGCGGGAAGGTGAAAAGCCCAGAGATCTTTTCAAAGTTCTGATGGGTCCGGGCATCCAAATCCGAAAACTGATACCACGGAACTATACCGTCGAGGAAATTTATCGAAAATACGTCTCCATAGGGAATGAACATGACCAAGAAAAGTGAAATATATGCACAGGGTTATGAGAAATGGGATGAGGAACGCGATAGTGCGGTACCGCCCTGGTTCTTAGTGGGAACCCATGGGTTTCGCAACGTTTTTTCTTCCAGTGGATGCCTGGCCAGGTGGGTGTTGATTGTCTTTTTTATCCTTCCTTTAGGGATGCATTTGTTCCTGATCACCATTTCCACCATTGCCCGGTTACAGTTAGAGAACCTTAAGAAATCTGAGACCTTTGGCGATATCGCTACCTCCATCGCCAATCTCGCCAACCAGGGCGATTTTGACCCTTCGGAAGCAACCATTCAGGTGAGATTTATTTTTCAAACCAAGAAGGGTCAATTTTGATTTTTTTTTTTTCAATGAAAACAGAAACAGGTAGCCCATTTGTAAATGACAATTCTAAAAAATATACTTCTCAAAATATAGAAGGAGGGGGAAATGAATTTACAATTGATCCCCATCCTCTGCTAATCGATACGCAAGGGAGGGGTAAATTTGTCAGTATAGCAAAAGATGTGAGTTTCCTTATAAATCAACGACGAACGAAATTAATGGGAGCCATAGCTACTCCCCCTTTTTGAAAGCCTTCCCCCCTCTTCTTGGATTGTTTGCTGCTTAAAATTGATTGAAATACGTTGGAAAGATAACCACACATAAATTTATTGTGAAGGGGGCATTCTGTTGTTGTCAAAAATTTATGAATCGAAATTTCACTTTTCATAAGAGTGTAGCGTTTTTTTCCACTTTTAAACTTTGATGTATTCTTATAAGTTATCCCATTTTAAGAATAAAAGCGATCAGAGTGCAGCTACCATCCCCCACACGCCCCAAAAATTCATCCAATATAAATTTTGAGACACTCCGTTTATTCAATATAGTCCTTAGCTCCTATAACAAGGCTTTTGGATTGATATAAACCACTAGAGTCTGGAGGTGAGTGGTGCATTTTATGCCCCTTGAGAATTTAGGGTTTGAAGGGAAGGGAAGGTTATATAAACTTTAGAAGTGACTCATTTGGCTGAAATTAGAACTTTTAGTTCCTTTTTATGAGTCGAAAATAATGGATTTCAATTACACTTCCCCCAACTACCCCTCTTTTCACCAAACACAAATATCACAATAACGGCTTAAATTGTAAAGTTAGGTCTTTCAGGATAAGCTGTGGTGGAACTTGAACTCGCCATTTTCATTTAATCTTAAAGTTACATTTGGTTTTTAAGCATAAAGAGAAAATCGCGAAACAGTGGGGGGTTAACCTGCACAATAGCCCTAAATATATATTTACAAGATCGTTAAACTATGCTAAACAAAATGGCTTTCTTAAAATTTTGATTAAAAATGCATGGATAATTATGAGCTAAAGAGGAGGGCTGATTACACTCCAAACACTTTCGAGTCTTAAAAAGGGCACTACAACTTCGAATTTCCAATCAAATTAGCTCCTTTAAAATATAAATGATACTACTAGCGATGATAGAGCAGCGCTGCCATTGATATTGCTTATATTACCTTTTAATACTTTCATGTGTATCGTGTCGTTCCTTTAATTGTAACTCCCACTAAATGTTTCAACCCTTAACGTCATTAGTTACTATAATTGTAGATGTGGCATTAAAAGTACACGCATAGTGTCTTCTGGCTAGGTCTGCCACAAATTACCCTGAAAGGTCTATCTTTATAATGTAAGCTGTTATTGTGATATTTGCGCGTGGTGAAAGACCGGTTGCTGGGAGGGGGGCTTGTTGAACTCAATCACTTTTGACTCTTAAAAGGGAACTAGAACTTTAAATTAAACCAAATGAGCCAATTTTAAAGTTTATACAACCATCTCTTCCATAAGAATTCTAAATCCCCTAGAGCATAGCTTAGAATCCTGACCCCCAGGTTCTAGTGACTTATTAACCGTAGAATTTGTATTAAAAGTATACACATAGTGGCTTCAGACGAGTTCAAGATCTGCCACAGCTTACTCTGAAAGGCCTAACTAAATAATCTAAGCCGTTATTGTGTTAGGAGCAAAGAAGGGTAGTCGG
>JAAAKM020073195.1:2923104-3019584 GCA_010016025.2 Alatinidae sp. Z8VKAUB7J3 | reverse complement strand
TAGGGGATAAGGTCTAATTTTAGTGAGTTTCTATGAATGAAATCCATCACTTTTGATTCTAAAAAGGAATTAAAGATTTCAATTTCAACCAAATGAACGATCTGTAAAGTTTATATAACCAACCTTTACATTCGAACCTTAAATGCCCCTGGGGGATAACATTTTTTGCTATATAGTTTTAACAAAAATTAGGCTCTAACTTTTTTTTTACATTATTTTGTTGTTGTTTTTTTTTTTTATAAGGACTACATCATTTGTTATTCCTCTATTTTCTCTCATTAAGTTTAATTTTACCTATCAATGGCTACAAGCCTGAGAAAATTTGCCTGTTTTTCCAAAAAAGGGAAAACACCCCCTAAAGGTCATAGAATCTAAATAAAAATCACATCATCAGATTCAGCGTATTAGAGAACCAGGTTTCAAGCTCATATCTGCAAAAATGAGGAATTGACTAAGTTACCAAGGCTAGGAGCAAGCGGATGTGAAAAGGTGAAGTTGGGTAACAAAAATATTGATCAGGTGGGCAGCTTCACTTACATTGGTAGTATTATTAGTAAAGACGATCCCGAGCATTAATGTTAATTAGAACAATAAGTAACTTTATTTAAAGTGCCGAAAAACCATAGCGTGAAAAGCGAGGTGGTGAGGAGGGGGCTTTTAGCAATGAAATTAATTGCTAAAAGCACATCAATTCAAGATTTCAATTTACCTGTATTTTTAATTTTAATTTCAATGTTGTTAATAGTACGGAAAAAATTATTGTTATATAAATAATTTTTATTAAAGGCCCAATTACGTAGTAATTCTCATTTCTGATTGTAGTGGAGTCATATATCAGCTCGTGGGTACTCTTGCAATTCAAGCAAAAGTTGACAGCATGTTTTTACCAAAATTGCCCTTTTTTATATTGTTTCCTTGTGTTTTCTATAATTATACAAGCTTTATTGTGGAATAATAACTGCACTTATTACTAATAAACAAATACATATTTAGGATCACATTAAAATGCTGATTCTTTCGTTTTAAAGAATCAGCGTTTTAAAGGTAAGCCCATCAATTCAAGATTTCAATTTACCTGTATTCTTTGATTGAGAGTTATCAATAGTTAGGCTCTTATACTTTCGTTATTGACAAGGATCGTTAATTACTTGCCTTACATCATTATAAAACTTTGATTTTTTTTTTTGTACTCCAACCAACCCATATAGAAAAAAAGTTTGTGGGAAACTGAAAACGGATTACTCAATCACAAATTAAAGTTTATATTTTCCTTATTGAGAGTCAAAATCTATTGGCAGGCGGCCCAAAATGGGGCGACATACATTTGTTCTATGTTTTTTTTTCCTAATCTGCTCTCTTTCCTTTGGTTTCCTTGTAAATATATTATAGCCCCAAATCTCCGGGGGGCCATGGCTGGCCCAGTTAAATTAAATGTTCGAATCAAGCTTTAAACGAACTAAAATCATTACAAACATGAGTTTAGCTTCTGTCCCCTTCCCTAACTGTAGAGATCTGATGCCTACTTTATTTTTATTATTATTTACATTACCCGTTTTATTATTTACATTTGACCCTCTTACATTTAAAACGGTAGACGTTTCACAAAACGTCTTTTGAGTTACCACATTCAAGGTAAAAGCCAGATGTAACATAATGGCCGGAATATAATATATTTTTTAGTCAGAGGCCTTTTCATGGTTGTTGTTTTGAGAAAAACTTCCGCTTTACATATCCGGTGGAACTAACTTTTGGGAATGTTCCTTGTATAATTGGAAATACCTTAGTTCTTTTCTTTTTACTGGTAACTTAGTGTAAGGAATCAATTATTTAATTTTCCGTATTATTAACAACATTGAAATTAAAATTTAAAAAAAGGAAATTGAAATCTTGAATTGATGGGCTTTTAGCAATTAGTTTCACTGCTAAATACCCCCTCCTTAACACCTCGTTTCTTACTCTATGATTTTTCGGCACTTTAAATAAAGTTACTTATTGTTCTAATTAAACAACCCTTGTGTTTCAGGAGTTCTTTTCAAGGAATTGGGGAAATAAAATTAAACTTTAGCGTATAGAGTGAAGTGTCGAAGAGGGGATGGCCTCTCAGAAACGTAATAATTTCTATTCGTTTTAAGTTTTTATGTTGCTCCTTACTTTCAGTTGAAAAAATGCATTTTTCTATTTGATTTTTATCCCTTTTTAAATAAAGCGAAGCCATTTTATGATCGGCATCTTAGATTACATCACTTACCTGACTTATTTTGCGGTGGGTCCGAGCTCTTCAAAGTATCACTGATATAGTCTTTCTATTTTTCCTCCCTCATTCTCTCCGCAGCTAGGGGAAGACGACGGATCCTAATGGACCATGATGAGAAACGTTTTCCTTCTTTTATTTTGTGTCCATGATCTGCTCGCTTTTATTCTGTTTATTGATACTGATATAGTCTTTCTATTTTTCCTCCCTCATTCTCTCCGCAGCTAGGGGAAGACGACGGATCCTAATGGACCATGGTGAGAAACGTTTTCCTTCTTTTATTTTGTGTCCATGATCTGCTCGCTTTTTTCTGTTTATTGATACTAATATCTTCCCTCTATTATAACTCTCTCATTCTCTCCGCAGCTAGGGGAAGACGACGGATCCTGATGGATCATGGGAGAAACTTTTTCTTTCTTTTATTTTGTGTCCATGATCTGCTAGTTCTATTTCTGTTTATTGATACTGATGTAGTCTTTCTATTTTTCTTTTCTCCTTTTCTCCGTAGCTCTGGAAGACGACGGATCCTAATGGACCATGGTGAGCAACCTTTTCCTTCTTTTATTTTATGTCCATGATCTGCTGGCTCTTTTTCTGTTTATTGATACTAATATCGTCTCTCCATTATAACTCCCTCATTCTCTCCGCAGCTAGGGGAAGACGACGGATCCTGATGGATCGTGGGAGAATCTTTTTCCTTCTTTTATTTTGTGTCTATTTCTAATCGTATTGTATTCAAATGTCGATTGTCTTAGATTTTTTCTTGTTTTCCACTATTATTCGTAAATTTTTACCATGTTGTGTTAATAGCAGCATAATTTAAGAGATCATTTTTCCGAAAGAGGAACCTTTATGACCGAAGTTCTACATGGAATTGAGAGGTTTGTAGAAAACTGTTAATTAACTTATTTCGACCTTTTTTTTTGATGTTAAGTTTGCTTTCTTGTCTTATTTTCTGAATGGGATTGGATATTATTGACTGTTTTATTGGCTCAGAGGAATGAATTAATCAGAAACTCTACAACTTATGTGATACATTGATTGCTCCACAAGTTCTTGAAGATCAAGTGTCTTAAATGCTCATTTTTATAATGACAAAAAAGCTTTTTATGTTTGATAAAGTAATGAAAATTGTAATTATCGGATTAATTTTTTTATGAAAATTTTGCTTATCTTATACATATTCTATAAAATTTGGTGATGCTGAAAGGAATTCAGATTTAATTTAGAATTCTATAGTCTGGATACATCAATATGCAATATATAATCATATTGGCAACATGGTTCGTCGCCTTGCCATGTCAATTTTAACAATCATCATGAAATGCATATTGACTGTTACACAATTGTTAAAGGAAGGAGAATGTTTTGTTCATAAGCATTGAATTGTTTTGAACTGACAAGGTATGTTCATGAACCACACATCTGTTGCACTGTTAGAGTGCAAAGAAAGACTTTCAGGATATAAGCACAGGAAAACTACTTTGTAATGCATGGCATGACACTTGAAGGATGTAAGAGGCTCTAAAAGGCTAAGAAACAGGTTTTAGGGATATCAAAGTTTTAACCATCTTCTTGACAAAAATTACCTTTTTTTCTGAAATTATGAAATCAGTTATGTTTTACAGACATCAACATGCTATCATGTCGTTACTCTTATGAAATCCTTCAGCAACTTTGTAGTTTGTGGGAAGCAATAATTTGGAATGATGTGATGCGAGTTTTAATCTTAAAATTAGGAGAGGTATTCAAACGTTTCAGAACTGTTTTTGTAAAGTCGCTGTATAACATCATCGGAGTTGCAAAATTCTTAAAGTCCAAGGAATGATGTTAAAAATATGTAACAAACAAAACCACAAACAGGTATATTATGTATTCTACAAAATGCAACTGAGGAAAATTGTAGCTCTATTGTTTTAGATTTTCTTAGAAGGCCTTCTATAGGTCATCACTTAGAAGGTTAAAAATTACAAGGTTCAGAGAACAGTAGAACATGTTATGTGCAGGTATAATCTCGAACTTTCAAAAGATTGGCAAAAATTTAACAAATAACACGCGGTTGTACCGTGGGAATACTGGTGGGTTGATCAAGGCCGTTACTATGCTTTTGTCAAAACTCAAGGAAAATTCCCTAATCCGCGTTAGTCGCAAATCTACTGGGCACTTCATAGGGCCATATTTTGGGTCAGATGAAAACTTGGCAATTTGATTGGAAATGACAATGTTGATGACATTTTATGGGTAGCCGTTTTCTTGAAAAATGTCCTTAATTTAGGCTAATTCCTAATCGAGTTTACTTTTTGAGCAAATGATTAGAGCGCGGTGAATTAAAGTAGCGATGAGATTAGTTTGGCGAGTTTTAGGGCAAAACGAGTCCCAGCGCGTATATTGTCCCGTAAAAGAAGGTTTGCTGTAAACACTAGTCGGAAAACTGGACCTGTCTTTTTGGACATGAACGTCTAGAAAGGGTAAGGATTTGTTTACTTCTTTTTTATACGTTAACTTAAGAGCAGGTTGCAAGTTGTTAAGTTTTGTGAGAAATTGCTTGCATTGCTCGCATTGCTGCTCGTTTTGGAAAAGAGAAAGGTTTTACCAACGAAACGAAAGCAGACAAGTGGACGACTAGTTTCATCAAAAAGTTGGTCCGAAGGGAGAGCCCATAGCAACTCCGTCAACCCATCTGAACGTTGTGTCATTAAAACTAAATTCCACAAACATAGTAGCGGCAATCATCAAGTCACTGAAAACGTCCTTGGGAACAGGAGGGCTTTAAACTTTTCCACTGTACAACGTGTTTGCACAAATTCCAATAGTTTCAGACAAAGGAACGTTGGTTAATAGGCTACTAATGTCAAAGGAGCACGTGAATGAATTTTGCTGGTCGATCCTTAGATTTTGCATAGTTTTGGCAAACGTTAACGAATCTTTGATGCAGCTTCCCGAAAAATGTTTCTGTATGGGTTCTAAAGACGTTTAGCAAAACGAATCCGTTACTCAACGCAAAATTAAAATCAATTTTATTTCAGGAACATATTTCAGATGTTAGAAATACTTTCTTCAAAAAGGCTGGTCGTGCTTACAAATCTACTCACTATGAGAATGCATCACCACAAGGGTAATTCTGTAGCGTCTGCTAGATTCATTTGTTGAGACCCACCACCACTGGCGGAGGCGGGCACGTATCCTTATGTGACCATGTCACGTATGATAAAATTTTGAGGCCCCCTTTAAAATATTGCCTAAAGACTTTTTAGCTTTAATTGTTACTATCAGATATTGCTTTAACAAAGTCGGTCCATAGCAATGTTTTCCTACATCATCAAAAGCGATAAAAAAATAACAATAATTATTAGATCATTAGATTTCTAAAGTTTCTTCGTCTAGTTTTACTAGATCATTGAAGTTTTATAGTTTCATCTCGTTGGTTACGTACTTACATGGGCACCTTAACAGATGCATACGTAGAATTCATACTCTCTGGTCTCTAATATTCACCAACCCTCTCCTGATTATTGACTTTCAAGGAAACTCCAACCTTTTGATCTTTTACTGCAACGTTGCTTAACATTCTGCTATGTTTCTTATTTGAAACAGTGAAACAGTTCTTCTTAGGTTTTTAACGCCGGGAAATTGAGTGATCACGTTAGTGACGTGGCGCATAATCGTCTTTAAGCCGGGTTTATAAAAATCAGATATAGAATGTTGAACTGAATGGTAAATCAATTAGTTGCTTATACGATAATGAAAGTTACTGTTATGGAAGATATCGCATAGCTTAATTTTCTTATAAAGAAATAGTTGTAGTCCCTTAGAGCATACTATATCCTCTATAATACTGCCAAGGACCAATTAATATGTCTCTAAAAAGGCTTTTCTTCCTTCTTCGAATCCAATCCACGTCCTCTTGTTAAGTCACTCCACACTCTCTCAAGCTGTGAGGAACGCAAGGGTTGGATGCTTGCTTTTGATACATATCTCTGGAGTATTATTCATTCTTCTTATATCTCTTTAAATTTGCCGGTACTTTTAATGTGCTATTTTCCAATAGGATTACGAAACAAAAAGATTTATTAAATAAACTTAAAGTGCTACACCAGAAACTATCCGACTCGATACATTTTACTATTAACCCTTTTCATGATCTTCTAAAATGTTTTCTACAGTAATTTAATGTGTTATCAGAAGTTTTTTTTTCTGTGTGTTTGTTTTATACTCCGCTGTTTCAAGAGGGTCACAAATAAATTATTATTATTATTATTATTATATTATACTTGTTGCTCTTACCCTCATTAGGTGTATCAGTTATATTATCCCCCGAAAAATCTCTCATATTAGCACTACCTCTGATAGTGGCATTTTCTTTCGTCATTAAATTACCCACAGAAGTCAAAAATTTTACGGCTGAAGTAGGATTATTGTCCCGACTTGAAGAATCGAAATTCAAAGGGGCCTTTAAACCTTTACTTATTTATTTTGTTCAAAAAGGATGAAGCAATATCTTTATCAAACTCAGGATAAGAAGAATCTTGAATTGGAATTACGCTCATTTAAAAGAAAAAATAATTAAAAGAAATTAACTGAGTCAAAAATGTGAAAACAAGGCAAAATCGTCACTAAACACTACTGACAGATTTCCTACTCGCGTGCGAACTTAAAATGCATGCTTTACAATCGTAAATTGTCCTTCGACGTTCTTCACTTTTTTTTCTTCTAAAACTGGAATCTGTAGCGGGAACCTGGAACTGATGTTCGATCTGGATCCTGGAATCTTTGACGATGGAAACAGCAACAATCCTCGACTTCCAAGGTCAAACGATGAAGTTTCTTAGCACATATCAATAACACAGTTATGCGCGAATCAAAACGGCTTTCTGCGAATAGTCTCTACGCCCCAATTACAGCTGACAATGATGAAGTTTACCAAAATGATGAAGTTTACCAAAATTGGAAGGTAAAGAAACTTACGACGACGATGTAGGTGATGGGCCAGAAAAGAACAAGTCAAACTACAATTGAATTTACTGATGATCGTTAAATAATGACTATTCCTACTTAACAAACACCGACAATTTGGAAGTTTTGTAAGTACTTTGAAGAAAAATGAATATTGGTCCGTGGTGTTCTTTTTGTTCTTTGTTCTAGTATGACGCGGTCCCATGCATTGAAATCCCCCAAGAGTAAGTCCTTCGTGAACGAACAGTGAAGTAACTGAATTTTCGTTGTAAGATATGGCAGTGAAATTTATTTAGAAGAACGAAATAACAATAAAAATTCGAAATTACTTTTGTGTTTCAGGTGTTTTACATTTGGTAAATCTATTTGTATATCCACAGGTCCCCTTTCAGTTTTTATCTAGATATCGTTTCAACTGTTGTCCTCAACGCGATCAGGTCATTTAATAATACCACAGTAAAATTAAATACATTCCAGGCCCATACATTTGGGCCTGGAATGAGGTTGTTTCTGAAACAGGATGCTTTACCCTAGATTGGCATTTCTGTCATTGATAAACATGAAAAAGTCCTAAAATATGAGAACTGAACAAAAAATATCCTGTCCTTCAACACAGGTTAACCAATCTACAAATAGCTTCTCAATTCTCAAATAACAAAGGGGTTGTTAAGTTTAGCTTTGAGAAATTGAAAACATATATCTGTTGTTTTTATGTTCATATCAAGGAAAAAAGCATCGAATCTTGCCAGTACCAGCTTGTAGTTTCTAAAATGTAGTAATTTGAGCATTTATGTCTAATTTATCCTAAATTCCAAAGTTTTTCTTTTATTAATGTCCAATTTTCAATCTTTTTGAATAGCATTGAATGTGCAACCACTTATAATAAGACAAACTCAGGTACGCGTGACGAAAGCTTACTGACGTTTTATGCCTTTCCGAAACTTTTGAAAAAAATAACTACTTCGGTCCAATATCAAGCGGGTGGGGGGAATGGCACAGAAGGGGTACCTAGTTGCCCTCAAATTATTTTCGGCCCTTAAGTGTTTTCATATTTTCTGTATAAATGTCACGAGTCGAAATTCAAAAGGGAGAACAGAATTTATCATTTCAAATCGATTTTTTTCATCATCATCATCATCATCATCATCATCATCATCATCATCATCATTATGCGTTTAACGTCCGTTGGACCCTCCAAGGATGTTGGACTCTCTACTGATTTCTCGTAGTCTTTTATATTCAATGTTATTTAATTTCATTTTGATACCCCAGCAGCAGTCAGCTATTATTTTTTGGCCCACCCGCCCTAGTAGTGCTCATCCATCGTTTTGACATCCTGATGGAATTGTTCTCCTTGCGTATCATCCCCCTGCGTATTTACATAGCCACTTGAATCCAACTGGCTATGGAAATAATGAACCTTAGTACGCATATTAATGCCAATGCCCATACTTTAAACAATTTGCCCACTACCACCTAGTAGTTTTCTATGCAGGGATTGCCTAACATGTTTTCTGCCATGTCAATAAAGGGTGGCCAAGAATAAAACTCGCAAGTCATTCTTTGAATTAGCATCTTAATCATTGTTAATGAGTTTCCCAATATCAGCACCATCAAACACCTATGGTTTGAGTTTCTCGGTACTACGACTGGGAAATGATTTACACTTATACTCACAACATTTGCTTTCTTTTTCGAGCGATTTTACGAAGTGTTTGATTAATCCCAATTTGATATGCATGGGAGGTAATATGATTTTTGTCTCCTTTAAGAAAAAGCACAAATGACGTTCTTTTGCCGACCTTAAGATCTCGGGCTGTTCATTCTTTCCTTTTTTAGAGCTCTTATTTGTCTCTACTGCCCCTCACACGAGAAAAAACTTTCGTGTAGCCATTTTCTTAACCAAGCTGGGAATTTACCGCATTGAATTTTACACATCAAACCCATTTATGCTTGCTGTAGTCGATTTGTTCCATAAACTTTGATGGCATCACATTTTTCTTATCGTGTTATTGAACGACGTTTAGGTTTGGCGCATATAGTCGGTATTATGGAGCGAAACTCACTTTAAACTACCTTTTGAACAATCACTGAACAATCTACATTCATTAAGAACGTATTTGTAGACGGATGGTGGAAGAAAAATTTATTAATATCAAACTGAAGACTCTAGGGTTTCCTATTTTCGATGTCACCTTAACTACCAGGTTTACTGAAGTGTATTATGATTACCGATGAATTTTATTAGTTAATTTGAACTTTGGCAATAAATTTGAAAAATTTAGTACTTCTATTTTAAATTTTTTAACTGAAAAACGTTTCTCTATGTTTTCTAATAAAAATTGTTAGTCTCTGCTGGCTGGCGATACATGGTTGGGCCTACCTAAAACTTGGTGAGTTTCTATGACCCCCATTGTATTTCGATCCGTCAAGGCCATAAACTACTCTTTTTAGCAAAAATGGTACAGAAAAAATTGTAGCTAACAATAGAAAACTAAAATCATTATCGGAATCTCACCATTACATGAGCTAAAAAATATTTTTTGTTTCTTGGAACCCAAAAATATCGTGTTGACCAGTCCATAATCTAACACAAGTTTGAGTGACTTTAGACCAGGGGTTCTCAAAGTGGTCGATATCGACTCCCAGGGGAGAGACCTTCAAAGGGGTCAATGAATATCCAAGGGGTCGAATGGGGGTCGATGAATAGCCAGGGGGTCGAAAAGGGGTCGATGAATAACCATGGTCCCGTCCTGTAGTAAGAAAATTGCAAAATGTACCCCCTAGCAGCCCTCCCTATCCCTTACCACGCTTTCCATCCACTCCCACGCCTCCCCCGGCTCCAGACAGGGCTGATACAGGAATCATGCGTCTTTTAGTTTCGTACTGAGGTAGTGATATTTTTCTCCGAGATCGGATCATTAATATAAACTACTACTACCACTACTACTACTACTTCTACTGCTACTACTACTACTACTACTACTACTACTACTACTACTACTACTACTACTACCACTACTACTACTACTACTGGTACTAGTACTGCTGCTACTACTACTAGTTACCACCACCACTATTTTACACTTGGTATTTACTATTGTAATAATTTTTCTTGAATAAAAATCTAGGGGGTTTCATATCTCAAAAAATCAAGGAATGACGAACATGGAAACGTACAGCCACTTAAATGATTAAGGTTAGTGCCTTTTGTTTGTAATTAGGCAAAGATTTGCTTATCTGGGGGCAGCTAACAGACACAAAAAAGGTAAAGCCAATCCATTGGGCTCTTTTAATACCATGTGACAGCACTACGTTCAAGACCCTCTTGACCGCCATTGGCAGAGCTGCATCCTCCTGGTTCCCTAGGTTTGGCAACACTTCGCAGTTTCTCAATCAAAGACCCCTGATGTGCAGTGGGCCCGACATTGAAACTACCCTAAATAAACACAAAAACCACTAAACTCTCTAACTAATAAATAAAGGGCAGCTGGGGCGTCCAAAGGCGACGCCCCTCAATTTAGGCTACCGGGCAGAGAAGCAAGCCATGTACCAGGCTCAGTCGCCCAGTAGGACCGCCTCTCACGGACCACGGAAAGAACCTTCCATCAATGCGTCATCAATGAGAACCGATACAACACATGATCCTAGCCAAATGACCGAGAAGCGAGGAGCACTTCGCCTTACTACTAATTCAACGTTACAAAATCCGCATACACCTCTTGTGAAATAGGAGAGGAACTCGTTGACAGATACAAGTATCAAGCAACTCACCTCCTGCACAGCAGTCTCTGAATAAACCTTCTAAGAAGGGGACGTATTCGCGATTAGTCTGCAAAGAGAAACGTTTAATGGTTAATAAAATCCTCTCTATATCGCAAAATATCACCGATTGAAAAGTGCTGGCCAACTGGGATAAACAAGTGAATAATGATGGACGCAGTGGTAGAGGTAAGATACTACTTTCATCTACATAGAATACTCTGCTGGCATTGGAACGATATTTGTATTCCTTCTCTCCATCCCCACCTCCTTACTTTCCCTTTTCTTTTCTTTATCCCCCTCGTTCAATTCCATTCCCTACTTTTTCTTTTCTTCTCGCACTCTTTCGTTCGTTGTCTCCTACTAATAGTTGTTTGTATGGTATCTTCATTGCAAATACTGGCTGAAGTGTTCCCCAATTCCATTGGGCTTCCTTCTGCTTCCAAATTACTGGCAGTTTACAGGTTTACCACCGAATAAGACCTACGTTGAACTTATTCTGTTCCATTTCCCCCTCTAGCTTCTCCGTATATCATGTCCTTCAGTTAGTCTTTTTGCTGGAGAGATCTTCACATTTATAATGTCACATTCGTATCTTCTTAACAAGGGTAAACTAGCTAACAAACTGAACTGTAGGGGTTTACATTCCCCGTGTTTCCATGACGTCGCCTTCGTAACCTGCCTTAGTTACAAAAAAAGCCATCCAAAATACCTGGATCTGAGATAAAAAATCTATTTCGACAATTTTGGAAGATATTCGACTGAATCGATAAACATTTCAGCAACACGCCCACTAGCGAGGACATTGCATCAAAAACTAAAAGATTTTGAACAGCAATTGAGCTCCATTTACCTAATAATACATAGTTCAAAAATAACTAAAAGTCGAGGTACAGGTGTGGCAAAAAATTGGTGGGGTTTAAACAGAGCCTACTGAGGCCCGTTGTTTCCAAAGAACATCCCTGTATAACTAAAGTTCAATACTTGGAAACAGATAGTAACTAGACAAAGTTATCAAATCGAAACATTATAGATGAAATGTTTTCATTCTTCTGGGTTATTTTAAATGCAAACCGGGTAACTCACAACGAGTCACTTAATTTCATCAAATATATTGACGTAATTGCAACCCCCGATCAGAACAAACAATTTAGGAAAATGCCGCAGCAAGATTAAGAGTTGCAGCAATTCCTCAGCAAATAATTGCAATACGAGGAAACTATATGGTAAGGCGTAACTGTTATAAATGATAGGACGTAACGCCAATCCATCATAAGCTAACTGCAATTCATGATAAGAAATGCGACTCATCAGGGGCGTATATTCTGGGTGTGCTAGGTGTGCGCCGCACACCCTACGAAAGTTAAGTATATTCCAAGATTTATACATGGATGGATGGATGGATGGATGGATGGATGGATGGATGGATGGTGGATGGATGGATGGATGGATGGATGGATGGATGGATGGATGGATGGATGGATTGCTTTTGGTGTTGATGTTGGTGTTCTGGTGAGTTGCTTACGAATGAAGTTATTAATAGTAACGATACTGAGTTCCCCTTATCTTTCTTCCCATGGAAGAATAAACTGACAGAGAACGGTCAGTTTCCAAAGACCAGATTATCGCACCAGTAAAAGCAAGAGTCCATGAGATTAAAGGCTTAACCAATGACACTCGTAAAATGATTTATGTCGTCATACAAACCCAGGATCGTACAAAATAAATGATAATCAAACATTTCACAGTTATTCGAATACTTATTACCGGAAAAAAATTATATCTTGTCCCCTTGTTAAAACGTAAGAGACATTGACAAATTTAATGTATAGCATGCATAAACCACGTTCAAGATAATATTCTTATGGATGAATGAGGTTCAGTGTAAAGGAGACAACGTATTCAGTGCTTCTGTTCTACATTGGGGGACGGGTCCACGAGTGAGAGGTATTAAATAAAAAACATGACTATTATTAAAACTGGCCATTCGAAATGTTAGAGTGTTTTCTGAAGTCGGGCGCAAATCAAGGAGTTTTGCGGTCCAAGGCTTAATCAACTAAGGCGTCGCTACTTTTAATAAACAGTTATACCTTTGCAAAGATTCGAAGCAATCCAGGACTGTAAAGTCTCTATTATCAACAAGATCTTTTAAGGCATCATCTGTGTTATGAGAGATGAATAAATAAAACACATAGAATAGAAAAAAATAGATGGAAAAACAAATAAAACAAGTACCGATAACAAATACTATTCGAGTTAATACGGCGGAGATCGGCATGATCATGAATTATTTATTTACCTTAAGTACTGTCAAATCTTATCAAACACGACTGCTACCACAAACTACCACAAACTACAATCAATCAAAAATACTCGAGCAGCTCTGAAAGAGAACTTTTCCGGGATAACAAGGTACACTACGCACGCACTTACACGGACGGGTGCTTTGTTATACGTCAGTCAATTTGTAAGTATGTAAACCTTGAATTCGGCGTCTTTTACCACTAAGATCACATTCTAAAGGTTATGTTGCCTTCGGAGCTCATCCTGGGGAGGGCTAGGATACAATTAACATGAGAAATACCCACATTTGGGGGTACCAGACATTGGATGAATCTGTTAACCTCAAATTCCAGCTTCTTTACTGCGAGAATCGCATTTAGAAGTATGTGGTGCTCCCGGCATGCTGCCACGAGAGGGTAGGATGATCTAGTTGGGCCTATTACCCAGTCATTGGTCCCCACCATATCTTAAGCAAATTTGGTTGAAATTGTCGCGTGGGTTTGGGAGGAAAGGAGCAACATACAGACATCGCCAAGACACACGTTTACTATTACATAAAAGTTTCTTATTATGAATTATCTACTTTTCAAATGAGATGTAAGGCGTAAGTTTTTATCTGACTCAGTTAAACCAAGAATCCTATTTATGTCATTCTGTGCAAATCATTCATATGGTCTTACCTGGTAGATATTTGCTGGGTAAATCCATAACTGAAACAACGTCAACGATATCTGCTACACTAAAATCAGAAAAAAGATAACAAATATCTATCTTTGCCTTGATGGGATTATTTCGATCATCATAAAAGTCTGTTAACGTTATACTAGAGCTAGCATTGGACGTACAAACTTATTTCAGAGGCATATTCTCTTGCCTATTGCGTACCAAAATGATACCATCAGAAAATAACTTTTCCGAAAAATATAAATTATAACCGCAAGTAGTAATCCTGCCACCAAATGCTTTTATGTAAGGCATAGCGCTTACATTTCATGGCGAAATCTCTTAAAGAAACACTGTTTATTTGCTCAGTTCATAAAATTATGGACTTGGTTCAAATAATGAAGTTTTCATGGACATGATTCGAAGTTTCAATGGACGTATCATTAAAGATATTCGAATTTGTGTATTTAATGAATTCTATATAATATTTATACGCATAGGAGAATGCTGGCTGTTTGAGTAGATATATATATCTATATGTATATATAATTCTCAAAGAGTGGAGCGTTACCACAATAGCTTGCTATTTAACGGCACTGACTGGATTCGATCCCGGGACCTAATGATTACTAAACCAACGCCTTAACCATTGAGCCATCAAGGCTCAATGGTTAAGCTTTGATGGCTCAATGGTTAAGGCGTTGGTTTAGTAATCTTTAGGTTTCACGATGAACATGACAGTGTTATTCTAAAGGAGCGCCTTTACTTTCCCACAACATTTCCAAACACCTTTGGTCAGCTAGGCTTTCTTATACTAATTCACAACAAAAATTGTTATCAAAGGTTTGTAATTCGACATTAACAAATATACTTATCACATCACAAACCTTTTAGTGACTCTTTTGAATAATAGAATAATAGAAACATGCTGATCAAATTGCCCCTTCGGAAGATAGAAAAACAAGTTGCAATTGAAATGTGGGGATATGTAACTCTTGCAGGCAGCAACTTATAAAGGTAAAGCTCTTCAAGTTTGATGCGCCAATTAAGATAACAAAGAGATATTAGTATTGTTGACAACAAGGCTATCCTCCAAGTCATATTCCTGTGCCTGTCTATGCTCATTTTTACTAACGAAACTTAAATTTTGGTAACAGAAAAATTAACTAACGAAAGGGAAAAAGATCTTAAAGGAGAAGTCACCAACGGAAGTATTGCACCAATAAACAAATACGTAATACAGATATTAAGGGATTTTCCAACTACTTGCTGCAATCTGCAAAATAAATCAGGATACAATACTAATGAAGAGGAGTTGTCAAATTTGGCGGAAATAAATTACCTTTAAATTCTAGAATTCAGTATATGAAAAAGTGAACTAAAGACCATTATTGAATATAGTGACGTCTAAAGGTGTAAAAAGAAACTGGTTTGAGCAATTAAGTCTTATGATAATGATGCAACAGTCAGTGGGGACAGGAGTAGGGTGCGTTCTTTTACAAGTTGGAATCAAAATATTGTATCAAGTTTTATACGTGAATGCTACTTGTACCAGTTTTCAAAACATGTGGGCGACATCCCTAATAAGTGCAATGAATGGTTTCACTAAGGACTTGAAAATTTTTAAACAAACATACCAAGGTCGTTTGCTACGAATGTATATAACGAATGGAATTTTGGAGTATAAAGATGAAAAATTCTTCCTAACTCTTTAATTCTATAAAAGTTCTATAAAGAATTCTGTCGTTACAAGACAATATTTGTCATTATCCAATTTGTGATATAGACATCATATTTTATGACATATGGTTTTGTTTTCTTCTGTGTTGTCTCACAATTTAAGAATCAGATTAATTGCTTGAACAAACAGAACAACCTTGTACAATCAGGAAGCAGTTGATTGTCCTTGCAAAACTTATTGTAATCGATGTCACAGATACATTTTGTGACACGTACTTCTAATTTTCTAAAAGTCTTCTTATCTCTCAGTACCCGCAATACTGCAAATGAAAACCACTTTATAATAAAGTAAATCTGATTTCTTTGACACGACGGCACTCCCTGTTGACATTTTCAAGGGAATAAAATTTGACAAGCGCATCATTAGATAAGGCATTCCAATGAAATACTAATATGTGTGGAAATTTAAAATCTATAGAAATTGTAAGTAAAAGGTTAAAATATTTGCTTGGATAGTAAATTGGAAATTGTGTCATAAAAAAATGTAAAATGAGGTGGACATTTGGGTGCGGTATGTGGGAAAGTAAAAGCCTACGGTTAAAACAGATTAAGGTGGTTATTAGTAGTTAAAATGATATAGTTAAAATGAAAGTATAAAATAAAACATAAAGATATATGCTAACCGGCTACAATTTAAAATACTCTAAGTACACGGATAAAACCTTGTTCCTTCTTGTTTTTTGTTGGCTTGCCCCTTTTAATCAGTAGTGCCTCTGCTATTTGCAGGACAAAGCACATTTTTAATTTATCTGTTCATAAAGCTCGCTATGCTCTGATACTACACCTACTGTATAATTTTTGTAACCTAGTAAAATAAGTAAACATATTTTAGAGTTTTCTGTAGACTTCAAAGGCAACAAATCTTAGCCAATAGGTGTATCAAGCAGGCTTTGACATAGTCATGACGTGGACTGTATAATATGTTAATATGAAATGACGTATGTTTTGTATAAGTTGCAATCTATTTCCCCTCAGTTACCTCTACATTACTAAATTGTTCTGAAATGGGCATTATTACAGAAACGTTCTTTTGGCTCTCAATTATAAGTATGCAAACACTAAACATGGTAACAAGTATATGATGAGAGAGTAGGAAGGTACAAGCTTGACTACAGTAAAGTTGGGGCCAGAACAAGGCGGGTATTGGGCTTGGGCAGCGTGTAATTAAATTGTTACCTCGTAAGGATGTCTGTTTTTCAATCATTTCTTCAATACTGCTCATTTTTCTTTTGCTTTACAGCATGAAGCCATATAGATGCCTAGATGTTTATCTAACAACTTTATATAAGTACAAAACTTTATACATAAGAGAGTTAAGATATTCAGAGCTTGGTATCACAGCCTAAGCAAGAAGGTACCTTTTACTCAGTAAATGAATAATATCATTAAGGAAATTATGATCAAAAAGTGTAAATCAATACTTTTCAATGCTGTCACAGCAACTGCCTTTCAACCTTTAAAAGTTTAGACCAAGTTAAATGTCGCATTACGTATTGGAAGTACAGAGAGTTGTATGATAATTTTGCACTTATGTAGGGAATAAGGACACAATTAATCTACAGAGAAGGAGAGTACTAAGCACTTTCAAATTATATTTTGCTCTCAAACGCAAGTAATTGTAACATTGTAACCCTACATTAAGGTATATAACATAATCAGGTTGTGACGACAATGGCTTTTTCAATTTAGTATCCTTAACAAAGGTAACAACGAGAGAATAAAATGGCTTAAGAATCTACTGAGAATTAGTGACACTCATACTCAAAACCCCAGTAATATGCAGGGCTGGACCTACGGTTCAACTCTGTGTATTACACGCAGTGCAGCATTGCAAATTCTTTTTTAAGTATCTCCAGACGGTCTTGGACCAGAGGAAGGAGTATCACGTAACCTCAACTTATTATGGCTGTACAATAACCTTAACCATCCCTAACAATCACAATCAACTCTCCTTAACTATCACATAATTCCACCACCACCTCATCAAACACACTCTAATGATGTATCCCCTTTGTTGATTGAAATAAAATGTTCCCTCTATACAGTAGCCCCCCAGTGTTAATGATTAATCTGCAAACCACGGAGTCTCTGCTGCTTATCAGGGAAACTGGTATAAAGTACCGGAGAAGACTGGGTTAAACTTCTATTTTCTTAAATACTGGATACTTGATAAATAGTCATACCCCTCCTGGAGCCTGTCTTGTGGATGATGAGGCTTGGTATATGTTTGGTCTCCCACTACCATCATTAGTGTAAGACATAACACTAGAGGACGAATATGTGTGCACATTTGGATTTGATGCCATCTCATCCTAGAGGAAGAAGAAATATACCATACATTTCACAGTCAAGCAAACAAAATAAAGGCTAACATAAAGCTTGGTATCACTGTAGACTCATTTCAACTGTTCCATTGAGGTGTTTGCGATCCTGTCTCACCTCTAGTGTCACTTTATATATCAGCAATTTGACTTCTCCCTTTTGGAATCGCATTTGTGGTTTTCCCAATTCCTTGGCATTGCTCACACACATATATAGGAAGTTAAAGGTAATAGTAAAAACACTAAATATATCCTGTTTCTATTCCCAAAACTCTTTTATTAAGGTTTACTTAAGGGGTAAGGAACCTTGCTCACATCTCATTCTCTCTAGATTCAGATTCAAGGTTTATCAGTGATTGATTGACTTGGTAGCAGATGAAAAGGAACAGAACCACTCCACCATGTAGACTAATTACAACGATCTCAGTGAGCTGTCACACAATTCCCATTTCGTAACACATTACAATACTACTTACACCGTTTCTCGTAGCCAATAAGAATAGAGATGAAGAGAGGAAGTGCAGGGTGATTGGTTAGTAAAGAGGAGAAGTTGCAAGAGTTAGGTCGTGTTAGAATTTCATTGGTTGGTTATAGATTTTAGGGAGTGGTCGATAAAGGAAGAGTATAGCCTCGTTTCTGTTACAGGAGTACTGATTAAGTGTAGTCTAACTCACAGCAAACTGTACTTTCAGAAGTACGGTACCAGGTGTAAAACTATGAAGGGAGCTATTTAGGGGGCGCTTCTCGGCCTTTTGGCAAGGAATGGATGTAATATCTGTGCTGATTGATGACAAATTTATTCCATGATCAGTGAGAGGCGGTGCTACTGGAGGGTAGAGCGTGCCTCATGGCTTGCTTCTCTACCAGTAGCCTAAATTGATAGGTGTTGCCCTTGGACGCCCGTTCCCTTTATTTATTAGTTAGCCTGGATTTTCTGTGTATTAGGGGTAGTTTTGAAACCGCGCCTACTACACATCATTACTTATTATTACAAATGCAAGGTATTCAGAGCTCCAGTCTCCTCAAATCGGAGCCATGCCTGTTTTTCAGTAGATTATCCTTGACTACTAGACACCAAATTATTGCAAAAATACAGAAAAGCGTAAACTTATGACTATTCGCTTAATGATATTACTAAGATGGAGGGTTTACTGATTCCGTTAGGGTTGGGAATCCTCCCTGTTTGTTCTCTGCCTCTGTTCTCCGTCTGCAGTTGTGTCGTTTTATTTATGTTTTAGGGCTTCAGCAGGAAGGCGGGCCCGAATATTTACCCTACAATTTTTCTCGTGTGAACTCACCATATTATGTTTATTTTAACCTTTTGGTATAACCCACCACATATGACCACTCCCTTTCTCCACATTACACTATCTACTTCATAAATTGATGCTACGTCGCTATACTTATCAGTCACTTAATATCGAAAAGAACACTACAGAAATAAGAAATATGTCACCACCGGGGGTCGAACCCGTGATTAACGCTTTCGCGTCGTACGCTCTATCAACTGAGCTATGTGACCTCCCATATTAACATATTCCATTTTTCTAGTCGCCACATTAGCTCCCAATCATCCACCGGTGGACATCAACATCCAGCCTCTCAGTGCCATGTGATTCGACTAAGGAACGACTACTAACCGGTCCGTCATACTCTACAAAGCCCATTGAAAGTAGGAAGTATAATCGAGAAGAGAGGATTAAAAACGTCAGTATTGAGGAAGACACTATGTAATGTTTGAAGAAGGACGTAGTCCATTCACCGACATATGACGTGGTTGGATTTGATTGGACATTACACACTAGAGAAATAGGAAATATTTAACCACAGGGGATCGGACCCGTGACTCATGCTTTCGCAGCGTCGCTTTACCAACTATGCTAGGTACTTCTAATTTCAATGGGCCTTGTACAGATAGACGGACCGGAAGGAAGTCCTTCCTTGGTCAAGTCACATGACGCAGAGAGACTGATCTTCAATTGCGTTGAGTTGGATGTTAATTTCCACCGGTGGATGATTGGGAGCTAATGTGGCGACTAGAGAAATAGAATATATTAAAATCGAAGGCTGATAAGGCGCATGCCGTGAAAGCGTTGGTCACGGGTTCGTTCCCCGGTGGTGTCATATTTTCTGTTTCTATAGTGTCATTTTGAAAACTGACATTTTAAATCCTCTCTTCTCGATTACACTTTCACTCATTATTCGAATCTATGCCATGTACTATGATAATCTACCTGACTTTAATGTACAGCACGAGGTACTTTAAGTATTGCAAAGCAAAGTACATGTATGAGTTAATTCCAGCTACCTACTTTTGAAGAGTTTACGATAGTACAGCTAACTAAACAACTCACCAGACAGACAAGTTGTTGCACCGTAGCTGCAAACGAGGCTCAGATATTGAGGCACTTACATAGCAGCTGCATAGATTAATGAATTTGTTTAATCTGTATCCCGTCATTTGTCGCTGCTGTGCCGCTATTCCGTTCTTGATACTTTTGAAAAGTTGTTGGCACATGTACTAAAGCCTATCCATGCCTTCATCTTGCCTACAGTGTGCTACATACTTTGCTTCCCATGCTTGACAAGTAAGAACAAGAGGAACCAGTAGGTACCAGTACCTCCAGCCTACTTCCCCAATGCTTCTCATCTAAAAATCGCAGGACTTACTGAATTACTTGCCATAAATGGGGTTAGGGTCAGATGTTGGAATGCATGGATTATAAGTCATCTACTCTGGCCATGTTGTCACACAGCCACGCTCAGAAGGACGACCAGACACGTTTAGCATAAATAGATACAAGAGAAATAGAAATAATATTAGCATCTGCATACGGACGACATATACTTTCAGTGCCTCCAGGTGCTCCTTCAAATAGTTTCCAAATGCTTGTATGTGTCATAGGAATTGGCTTAGATCGTGGATGGCCAAAGCAACATCAGGTGACCACCAGAACTTTATAAAAGGTATTCCGGTTGCTAACTATTGAAATTTGGTAAAGTTGTTTGCCACCTTACAATTGTTATGTGCATTTTTAGCAATGTAGAATCTTTTCCAACCACGGTTTTTCTGATATAAAAATTAGGATAGGCTTGATATTTATCTGCAGTGCAACATGCAAAACGGAATAGTTTTGAATATCTAATTAATTTTATCTGTTTAATGTCTTGGAAGGAAAATAACTCAAAGAGAGCCTAGTTATCGAGTATTTACATATGTAGATGTCAAGGGACTCACATGATTGAACAAAGCCAGACACCACCTCGTAAATTTTATAGCAAATGCAAAGTATAAAAGTTATAGGTAAACAAAAATGAGGAAACTATATTTAAAACACCATTCCACCTTATTTGGACATCTTCAGATTTATAAGTTTCCGGTAGAAAGGAAATTGTCTTTATGTAAGAAAAAACTTTGTATATCGCGATATATTTATTTATTTTGCTGAACGTTTTGCCCGGGCACTGTTCTCAGTCATTTTCTGGAGTTAATTTATACGATTGCTGTCAAGAGTGTTTGGGAAAATGGTCCTGCAACATTAAACCATTACTTAACGCAACATTCAAATTTTTAGCCACAAGGCAACTTTAAAGTTGTTTTAAACATAGTCTCCTTTATTGTTATTTTACGTAGAACCCGTTAAATACATTGCTGGCAACCGTTTATTACATCAGACTAACATTTTGAAGTCAAATCAACGTCCGCTCTTATGTTGTTAGTTGTATGTATGTAAAAGATGACGCGATGTCATAATGCAGCCATTGAAATGACGTCATATTGACGCTGATCTAATGTCGGAAGGGCTTACGTTAAAATAACGACGTAGACTTGCTGTTTTTGCAATGTTGCCATTACAAGCAAAACTTTGGTTGCTAAATTACCTGGATAGACATCGATCCGAAATCGGTTCTCAACATAATATTGCCAACAAGTCGTTCAAACATTGCCAGCAAATTACTTTGTATGCCGGCTGAGAAGGCTCTCAACTATTCTACCCTCTTGCAAGCTTTTCTTATTGCATTGATGTAGACTCTCTCTGACAGATTTTATATGAACATGGTTTATTTTTTAATGTTACGCCTTTTTCACTTCTTAGGAAACACACTTCGTCTTCAGCCAAGATATTGTTTTGTCGAGCCTCAAATTGTTTAACATGTTATTTTAATCCAAGAGTGTTAGACGTCTTGGTATTTTTACACACTGGTCTTCAATACTGTAAAAAAGAAAAGCCTTAGCATTGCTCACGCACGTGTTTATATATTCTGTCCCGAAATTGGAGTGTTTTACAAACATAAAAACGTGTCATGGTCACAACATGTAATAAGTGGATCAACAATATCAAAAGCCGTCATTTACATGTCCTATGAAGTTTAGCATGTGCACTTTTCATAAACGTTTCTGCGATATTATCTAATTTGAGAGGCCTAGGAGCCGGTTACGGAATGTTTTTATATTGTGTTTTAACTTAAGCTTTTATAGTCTGTTTTAGGTTTTATATATATATATATATATATATATATATATATATGTATAACCACAATATGGTTTTAAGACGGAAGAAAATATGCTACGCTACGTGTATACGACAAAAATGTAACTATTATATTGTTAACAACAGTACTTGTCCTTGTATGTAGATAATCTAACCTACTGCAAAACAAAGGCGTAGAGTATTTCAACAGTCCCACGTCCTCGCAGTAATGTAAAGGACTAAAGAAGAGAAAATGTCGAAACGTTAATGGTTTGGTTGTTATGACTATCCTATGTAATTACCAACTATGTAAAGAGTATTGCTTTTACTGCCTACTTTATATATGTTTAAATATCAATATATATGTATACATATATGCACATATATACTGTAAGTGTTATAACGTAAGCCTCGCTCCTCAATTTTACAATCTGTAGAAACAACCGTGCTTTGTATGACAGTTTTACTCCTTTATTATTTCTAATCTTTCGGCTACAACTGTCTTTATTTGCCAACATATTAGTGAAGGAAACTAAAACAGCAAATATTTTAGACTCATTCTAACATCAAAGCTGTAAGCTGTTGGGTCATTCAAAGATTCTCCGACTAGTAACTTTGTTTCTATAGTAAGGAATTCTCCTCAGTTGCTAAGAAATTCTTCCTTATTAACTCTTCACATAAAATCAAGTGATGCAGCACAAAGGACATTGATAGTGAAACAAGGTTAATTGTCGGAGTAAAGAGGATTCCTTGTGTACGTGCTAAGCTGCTTGGATTTTAAGTACCACAATTCTTGTCTCCAGGGCACTTTGTTTCCCAGTTCATATTTTGGCCTGGGGTCATCATTGGCAACCAACTACCTTTGAAAGGGGTTAAATAATCTTGAATATAAAGGTGATGAGCGCTCTGATCTGTAAAAGTACTCTCTGTAAGGGTGTGGTTAGTCATCACTTTTTTCTAATCTTTTTAGTTGGAAGGTCGTAGATGAACGATAATATCTTCGCCGTTCACAAAGTTACTGACCACCTTGATCAAAGCATTCCTACAAGTTACATTAAAGCCGACAACTAGTTCCTTGTATACAAAATTGACGTTAAATATATTTGACGGCACAATTCGAAGAAGAAAATATTTTTCCATTGCACATTTTGATATTGATTCTGTGGGAAGCCTTAGCTTACCTTGCCGTGTCGAGTTAGCATCCCGGATCCATTTTATTCGTTTCTCCAATGCATCTCTAATGCTCAAAGCTGTCGGTAGATCGTCAATGGAGCAGCCTGTGTAATCAATCAGCATTGGGAATCCTAGCTGTATCCTAATACCTAGCGTTAGGGGAAAACACAGATTTATCGCAAGACTCGTGTAAAGTGCATGTACACGTACGCCTAATATGCATTTCCAAGAGTTTTAAAGTAATGTCGCCAAGAATAATGTCACTTTGAATTGATTTTTGCTAGTCTGTTTAGAAATCAATGATAAAAGCACCAGAAATTGCCATTTACTAAATTCAATACTTGATAGATTATGAGCCCCTAAAATCTTAATAGGTAACGGGCCTTCAAAACTTTAATAGGTTACGCGCCCCTTAAATCTTAATTGGTTATGTGCCCCTTGAAGATCCAACGTTGTTAAAAGGTAAATAATAGGCATCTTAGCGTCACATTTTTTGCCACTCGTGTAGAAACGAGTAAGTTGAACGCAAATTCTTTTCGTTGACAGTGCACCGGTATTTTAGTTGCGATGAATGCCGCTTCTAAAGTTCTTATTTTCTTGTTCTTATCTTCTTGTATGTTTTTAGTCCTAACTGTCCGTTGCTGCATTCGAATCAGCACCTAGAGTCGTAGGTCTTCTGCTACATAATTTATCCAAGACCTTTTTTCCGACGACCTGGGTCCTCTCGCAGTCTCTTAATGCTTCGCTAGAAGCTTTCTTACTACTCCATATAACTGTTGTGATCAGTGTATGGCGGAAACGTTTAAGCAAAACGTAATGGACGCTGATTGGCCAATTTCTGATTGGCTCCTTTAAAATACAGTTGGGTATACTCTTTCACACGTTCCATTTCGGTCATTTTGACGTTAGCACTCTGAGGAGTGTCAGACGAAAATAGCTTTTAAGTACACAATGTTTTCGCTATTTCGTGCAATATTCTTGTTTTGTACCACTAACAAACTTTTTAATTCAATGTGACTAATACATAATTTTGATATACAATAAAGAAGAATTTATCGTTTTAACTTTGTAAGCTACGTGTAGCATTATACAACATACGTAAATGTCGTAGGAAAGAGTTACAAGATAAAAACAGTTGGTAAAGGTTCGTAGTAGGTAAAGGGGGAGATGCTATTGGCCATTAGACGAGCACAAAAGTAACGGTGCTACTGCATAGTTTTGAATAAGGTCTTGTTTCCTCAGCCAGTACTTATTTCAGGGCCTTCGTCCTGTAAACGACCCTTATTCGTTGGCTGGTATCTTAAAGTTCGTTGGGGCCGGTATTGATCATAAATCGTTCGAGTAAGAAATGAAACTATATTGCTAGTCGCCATTATAACTTGATCATGTGGCAGGAAGATCGAGTTCCTCATGTAAGCATCACGAAAGTTGACATGCCATTATACGTCCCACTAAACTTCCAATCGCAGCTTAACTACTGAATAACGACTTACTGTAATGCAAGCGTGAACTTTTTAAGCAAAGTTTGCAAAATTTATTGATCGTCATTTGCAAGATGTCTATAAAATTTCTCCAAAACAAAGTGTGTCATTGTGTGTCACAACATCACCTTTGCTCTCTCTTAAAACGCAATGATTTTTAAAGGAAAGCGGGAGTAAATTAAATCCTTCGATTCTGATACATTTTCGGGAAACTTGCCTCTTAAAAAACTTTACGCTGTTCTAAACCAAGATCGTGTAAACTATTCTAGGCCCTGCGCGTTTCACCTAGCTCTCATGCTCCTTGTTCCAAGTAGGTACAGTGGAGCCATTTCTATTGAGCGAGTCGCGTTGAGAATGTTGCAGATCACTAACGCAATGTTATTATTTCAAAGGTAAACTTGCGTCCAATGTATTTTAAAATTTTGCACCAGGTTGTTTAGATATTTAGTGAGGTAGTTTTCATCTAGTGATAAAATATGATGCATCAAATTTTGAAAAATAATTCTTAAAAATTCCCCGAGAATTTGCTAGTTTCTATCGCTTCGTTGATGCATTTATGCCTTAAAGTTCGATAGCAACCATACACCGTACAATTACTCTTTCAGTAAATTTAGGGGTTCTTTGATTCAAGATATAGCAAATGAAGAAAAATAGTGTCCTTGGGGGCATCGAAGAAGACAACTTCAGTCAGCAATTAATTTAAGCTTGAAGCCACTTACCGAACTTTCTCCAATCAAATTCCCTTGGTAATGGTGCTTTTTCTCTTTTACTTTGCTTGTGTTTCTTCTTCTCACCTTGATATTTTTTTCTGTTTCTGCTGCTTTTCAGACGGTGGTTGCCTTTTCTTCCAGGTTTCTGGTTCTTGCCTTTTGCAGGACTTTTGAGTGCGGAAGCATCTTCATCAAAAGTGTCGTATGGTATTTCCATTCCCGGATGTATGACGCTGTTGTGTCGGACAGTATTTTCTACAAAATACTCGCCTGTTGTTTTGTAATTCTTTCCTTGAGCAAGAAAAGACACAAACTACTTCATCAATATTAATGAATTCTCAGCGTCATTAGAACTTAAGAAAATTAAATTTTCTCTATCAATCTAAATGTTATTAGGTTTTGTGATTTTAACGTAAAAAATGGAACATGCTATTAGCTGTTGCACACCCTAGCTGTAAGTTCGAGCCACCCTCCAGTATCCCTTGTCTTAATTACACCCCTTTTAAAAATCTTAAACCCCCCCTAAGGGAGCCCCCAGACCCACGCTATCACTACGTGAGCTCTAAGCAATTGGAGACCAGTCTCCCTGCGCCATGTGACTTAAACAAGGAAGGACTGCCATCCGGGCCGTCATGTTTCTGCACAAATAATGACTAATTCCACTTACGTTTTCAACATATCTTTCGGAGGAACAAATTGGATTTCCTTTCAAGTTTAAGTTAATGAGAAATTTCATCCCTTGGACGCCTTCCAATGCACTACGGTTGAAAGTAAATAAAGACACAGATCAATGGATATTCTATAACTTCTTTACTGTCGCTTTCGCACAGTGAGAAATATTATATAGACTTTCTGAACAGCTGTCTCTTCTTGACTTTATTTATACCGGGAATGTAACAAGTAGAAGTACTAAAGAAATGCAAATGATGACATGAAGTAAACATGCGAAGGCACCCTACTTTAACCTACTAAGCCGAATCCTTAAAGTTGCTCCGGAAGTACTTTGCCCCGGTTTAAACTGAAAACGTTAATCACAGAGGGCTCACTTTAAACTGGAGGGAGAACAAACCAACGGAAGGCCAGACAAGATATTTACTATTCAATAAAGCATGTTTACCCACAATTTTGTTTTCAGATATTGTTGTATTATTTTTAAAAGTTATTAAAAGGTGTAAAGGTGGACATTCTATATAGTTAACATAAAATTTCGAAGAGGGAATTTCCAGAACTGCATCAATGAACAGAAGTCAAACAAATGACCTTAAGTCAATATAACAGAGTTATTATGCGAGTTGTTGCAATTAATGCAAGCCATAAAATATAAAGAGTCTTCTAATTGCGAGTCAATTATGGTGTTGAAATTTGAATGCAATGACGTCTTACAAGTTTTACTCACGTGTCTGAAAATCCTCGGTCAACATGCTTACCTGCCAATATCTAGGTTACCTAAATTCATCCGGGTCAGCTACTAACCTAGCGTAATCTAAAACCAATCTGCTACATTTAGAAGAATTACCATAATGGTTTCCTTATTTCAAACTTTTGAAATAAAAAAAATTTGAAACTTTTACGTTAACAGGGGCATATTTGCCCTACAACTCCCTTATATAAAGTACAGAAGTAAATTCGTGAAGCCGTGCATATTAGGAAGTTATAATATAAGTTACTTCTGTATTGCATATTGTCCATACTGGCTCCCGCAAGAGCTTCTCCAATGGACGTGTAAGACAACGCTACTCCAATAAAACCATATCATCATTTCCCTGGGACACAGTTGCTTAAATAAGAGTGTAGCAAGGGAGTTAATGTATACATTAAGGTCTTCGAGCATGACTGGGCAAGAGTATAAAACTGAAGTCTATGTAATGTCGCTATATAGGACCAGCATCTTAATTCGACGCACGCGTATAGCCATGCTGTGGAAAGTCAATTCATGGTAGGCCAATATCTCCAAAATGGCGCTAGATGCTACTGGCACGTGGCAACACTGTATGCAATAAGTCTTGCAAAAGCACTTAATATCCACAATCTCTCCACTTTTCTAAAAACGATCGTATCTCTAAAACGACATACTAATATTAATAGTTGCATACCTGATAGACTTGATCCGATTGTTGCCGAGGTCCAACAATTGCAAGCTAGGGTAAAAAGAAGTTTAAGAAAGTAAACGAAACATCTTTACATGAAGAAAATGGTGTCCAAACGAAACCATGGAAGGAGTCCCAACATCCACAATGTCACGAGACAAATTTCTTTGCGCATAAATAGTTGCTTTTAACACATTTCGTGCCATGGGTCGTTCTGAACATTCTGATATAAAGCTCAAAGAGGGCGCTCGTAAAATCGATGACTATCTGCGAAAAACTGGTATCTGGCATATAAAAACCAAAGGAAAAGTCAAGTGAGTGCAAAAAATATCCCATAACGCGTTATATGTCGGTACATGTCCATGCCGCGACTGTGCGATACATTCCTTTAAAATTACAAAACTTCTCGTTATCAGGCTATTATAGAATGACTGCCTTTACTTCAGAAGTATTCTTTGTGAGAATCGAAGTGATGTAAGTGCAACTATAGCCGGTGTCATGACAACTCAGGCATGCGCAAATGTCACAACACACCTAGTCATTCATTTGTTTACTTCTCTAAAATTTATTCGATGTCCATGCCCACTTCATTACGTTCATTCATCATTTGCTGTAGTCCCTCATCGTCCCATATCAACCATAGCCTTGGATCTGCAAGCCTCCCTGCCTTTAAATTTATCTTATCTATAGTTATTTGCGTCTGCACTTTTCTAGTACCAATTTTCAGCAGGGATTCAGTATAGACGTTAACATGACAGGTGATAGGGGCATCCCTGTTTCACTTCTCTTCCTATCTTTACTGTATCTACTTCTCGACCTGCAATTCTCAATGTTGCTTCTTGGCTCATTTACAATGTTTTGATCCATCTTTGCTCTGGCCAATTAATACTTATTATTTCTAGAATTTCAAACAATATTTCTTCCATTATACCCGGTCAAATGATTTCTTAAAGTCTACGAAACCTAAATAGACAACCTGTTTGTATTCGATACTTTTTTCTCCTAACGATTTCAAGATGGATATTACTTCCCTTTTTCCTCTTCCCCGACAGAAACAAAATTGGTTCCTTCCAATGTAGTTTCCTGCTTTAGATTCAATGCATCTCCTCAAAATTTACAGGATTATTTTTTAGGGAAGAACTCAAAGGGTAATTGCCCTGTGTTCCTCTCATTTTACGGTATTTTTGCTTATTCTAATAGCAAAAACACCATAGCCAAATGGCTACTGAATGGAAACCTCGTATTTTATGGTATACAACTTAATCACTAAATAAGAATCTTACATAGGAAGCGAGATCTTAGTATAACATCTTACCTTGGACGTAGTGGTGGCATCCTGAATCTCTGTTGTAAACAAACTGGTGAAAAAAGAAAAAAGTCAAGTAATTTTATTATGAATGCCAATAAGAGAGATTAGCAAAATTTAGTCAGATTGTTTTTCTCCCTTGTTGCACTGCACGGAAAACATCCTTTAAAAAACAATTTTAATCTAGAATGAATTTTTTTATTTCGTTTTGAACAAGGTGTAAATAATGTATTTTAAATAACAGTGCTTGTAGGATATTCTTCCTCGTACATTTCCTCTCTGATCTATTCATTGTGCAACCATCCTAACAATGACCCGTATTTTAAACTAACAGCTTTCATAACAAACGCTCTTGTGTCAAATGTTATGAATAGAAGTTATTATGCTCTTCTCGATAATAATACAATGTTTATACAAAGTACGGAATTTTTACTATTTGCTACACTAAGCTATCATCTTTCTACAAAAAGAGCACTTTGGTACAGTACAATGTGCGATCAGACTTTCCATTGGGTTCACCTTGGTACGACTTCGAGTCTTCAAGTAGCACTTCTCATAGAAAATGAATGTTTTATTAAAATTAGCATTAAGGTAAGGAAGACTAGCATTGTGTCTGAAATGGCTCTAGACTCTTCTTTTCTTTTGTACCCAGAAAGGGCATTTAAGAGAAGTTTGGGTCATTGAGAACAATTTCTAAATAACAGTTAATTGCTTTCTACGCGGCAACTGGCCCCTTTCTTGTATCACTGATAGAGCAGATTTCAGAACATGACTTTGTTAGTTAAACCAGTACAAGGGCTTGGACGATCATCGAAGTAATACTTTGTCATTATCAACAATTTCCTTGGTTAATTAAGTTTTTGACGTCTTTTTTCTACCAACACTTTCCATGAAAAGACTCCAAATCTTCCGATTGTCATGTATCTCTTCTCCTAATCTATGGTAGCCTCTAGGCGCTGGTCACTGCATCTTATCATTATCATTTCTATGTTTGCAAACAAATTTTGCAAGAATCGCTACCAAATACCAAAGCATGGCTCTTTCGTATAGTGTTTCTTAACAAGCATATTTTGTTAAAATTTTGACCTAAACAAACGCTACAACTATTTTTTTTCCATGTCTTGAATAACATACTACCTACGTATATGTATATCTACTGCCAGCGGTAGACTGGCTCGTCAAATCAGACGGGCCCATAATAAAAAATAATTTATTATTACTACTGTTATGGTTGCCTATTCGATCAGGCAACTACCTCACTATCGCCAGTACAATGTTGTTAAAATATAAATCCTTTGATGTTGAGATTTTTAAGAACTTAAATGTACGTGTAGAATAACTGTCACTTCATTTGTTTCTTCAAAGTATTTCTTTCATCAGTATCAATACATTGGATTACTTCATATTTGCTCGTTCAAAACTACAGTTGGGTTTATTCTTTACCACGCTTTATTTCTATCATTTCTGACGATTGTACTCAGAAAAAGTCTTTAAATACATAATGTTTCGTGCAATATTCTTGTTTCATACCACAAACAAAATATTTGAATACCTATGTATTTAAAAATTTTGTTTTAACTTAACTACAACCGCCTCATAATGATTTACTATGGTATATGACTACGTTTTATACCTTTGGCAAATAATCAGTTTCTTATGACTTTGTTTTCGCTTCTCTTTCTATGAAAGTGGCTGTCTTATGCTTTGAAAAAGAATGCTTTCACATTTCGATTACCAGAAAATCATTGCTAAACTAAGCACAGTACTACATGGTGCATGTGCTCCAGACAATAGTAAAGGCATAATTAATGTTTGCCCCAGAGTGAATGATTTCTCCAACCACGATCCTTTGAGTGAACAAGGACGTCTTCAAAGTAGTGCGTTTTTCTGACAGCAATATGGCAACCGATGTAATTTCGATGGTGATGCTTCATCGGTTTTATGTTTGCTGAAAACTAAAAATGGATCGAGGTCTATCCCACGCAATTAGTTCAACCGAAAGGTGAGTTGTTATATCGACATTGGTTAACCCGACTTTCCATGTCTCAAATAGAAGATATCCTCGACTTTTATATACAACGAAACAGCAATGTCGATTTAACATAAGAGTTGACGTCAATTCTACTTTGATCCGACATTGAAATCGGCTGGGTAGGAGGCTCTTTTTTGTTTACAACAACCAATAGGTAAGCCGCTTGGATTGTGCAATTTACGAAACCTCCACGGAAGGTTAATCTCTCAATCGACGATCCCGGAAGAGCCGTGGTCCCGGTTTTGGAACTACTCTAAGTAAATAGAAAAACCACCGAACAGGCTAACTAATAAACAAAGGGCAGCTGGAGTGTTCAAATCAACGCCCCCTTAATTTAGGTTACTGGGCAGAGAAGCAAGCCACGAA
Organism: Alatinidae sp. Z8VKAUB7J3; assembly: GCA_010016025.2. Taxonomy (NCBI): domain Eukaryota; kingdom Metazoa; phylum Cnidaria; class Cubozoa; order Carybdeida; family Alatinidae; species Alatinidae sp. Z8VKAUB7J3. Next base: position 2,987,984 of record JAAAKM020073195.1, on the reverse strand, counting down.
GCAGGCTCAAACGCGCAGTAGGATCACCTATCACAGATCATGGAAAGAATATTTAACCAGTGAGATCAGATACTACATCCATTCCTTGCAAAAGGCCGAGAAGTGAAATATCCACTGGAGGCATCTTTTTTTAATAAAACTTTTATTAAATCGTCCGTTAGAAATTTTTCTCCAAAGTTGTAACCCTGCTCAAATATTTTAACTACAATTTAACCCTACCTATCTTGAAGCTTTCAAATCAATATTCACAGGGTATGACCCAATAATTCACTTTCATAAAAGTAAGTTACAATTTGAGGTTTCGATGTTACCACGTAAGCTCCTTTGAATATCTTTAATCTCTACATAAACAAGGATTGACCTCAAGCGTACTCGAGGACCCAACAAGCATCAGTATCGTAGGGTTATTGCATTTGCTTTGGGTTGTTATACATCAAAGATAAATTTGAATATTGCGTCCAGTAACGGATTCATTCGGCTAAACGTTTCCGTCACACACTGATCACAACAATCGTATGAAGTGAAATGAGAAAGCTACTACGATGAATTTATAGGAAGCGGGAACACCAAAACACGCCCCAGAAAAAACGGTCACGTTTTTTGTGACTCTTGTTATTGAAAAAGACGTAAATTTAAACAAATTATTTTTGTCGACAGAGTACCGGCTTCTTTGTTTTGATAAATGCAGCTTCTAAAGTGGCAAGATGAAAAGGAGATCTGACTGTGGCTAATGTCCTAAACGAATTCTCTTGATAGTGGTCAGCACATAATGGGTTTTCAATTAAATGCTGTCCTATTGCCGAGTCTGTTTTGGGATCTGTTGACTTGACTTTACGCGATTCGGTAAAATTTTGGAAACTTTATCGCGTCTACTAATGAAGGCGGTGTGATACAAACAAAAGAATTACAACATTTCGCTGTTCACAAACAACGCCACGAGGAGCTTACCTTGTAGGCTTTATGACTTAGCTACTTTAAAGGAAGAAACTGTCGCAGGAAGAAACTGTCGCGGGAAGAAACTGTCGCGAGACAAATCTCGCGACTTTCGCGACTGTTTCTTCCCGCGACAGTTTGTTTTTGGCCCGTTCGCGACAGTTAATTCCCGCGAATTTTGTCAGAAAAATTTCAACACAGTTATTAATTTTTTAAAAATTGTGTGGGACTTTCAGGTACAAAAATGAAATTTCTAAGACGATTTTCGATATTCAGAGGAAAGGAAGCAGATTATTTGGCAAGTTGGAAGGCAGCAGGGATAACCGATGCTCTTCAAAAGGGAGTAAGCGGTTTGTCGGGTGGCACTCTTGATCCTTACAATGATATCGATCCGTTTGATCAAGGTGAACTTGAAATCAGTGTTACTTCGATGGTGACACCAGCCTCAGGAGAATACATGGAACTTGAAAGGGTGGACCCTGAAAGTATTTGCAAAGAAGTCGATGAAAACAGCGGACAATTTCTTCCTATTTTTTTGTCTGAAGTGGAGATGAGCAGTGATGAGGATGAGGAAATTGCTACTTACTAACCTATCCTACAAGTCACGGAGCAACAATTTGTTCTTTGTCACAGAGGTTTATCATTGCAATTGTTTTGGTGATTTTGAAAGATCCAGTTTTCTGCGTTACGGACTCTCGTAAACAGATTGTGAATTTTTTTTATTCTAAATTTTCCCACTTGAAGTATTAGTGACATAGCATACTTTTAATTTTCGAAAAATTATTGGTTTTGTTTCAGGTTCGGCATTTGCGGAGAGAAGAGACCAAAAAAGTTACTCGCCCAGCAATTCGCGACAGTTAATTCCCGCGACAATTAAATTTCCCAGCGTTCACGACAGCTAATTCCCGCGACAGTCAACACACAAAAAAATCAAAACATTCGCGACTTTTCGCGACAGTTTCTTCCCGCGACAGTTTCTTCCTTTAAAGCAGTACGTGGAACAGAAACAAACATGCCTTGCAAATGTAAAAGTTTCTTACCATAACAGCAAGCTTCCTAGGTAATGTGGATATCCGGTCCTTAATATCATCCTTCCTTACTACCACTTTCTTTTTTTTGTAAGTACCTTTCTCAATTTGCTAAAGAAAGACAAGAAAACAATCGAAAACTGCATATCTGAGTATGATATTCTAGTTACCATAGTGAGGAATCAGGTTCCGTTTCGGAAAAACTCTCAAACAAGTGGTACCAGAGGGGGTTTTAAATCTTAGAAAAGCAAACTCGTCAAGTTAGAGGCTAAGATACACATTCACGTATTCGGAAGCCCGAAAAAAGTTATATCCAGGCTATATCCGGGCTATATCCAGGCTATCCAAGCTATATCCAGGCAATTGGTACCAGAGGCTTTTTTATATCTTAGAAAAGCAAACTCGTCAAGTTAGAGGCTAAGATACACATTCACGTATTCGGAAACCCGAGAAAAGCTATATCCAGGAATCAGAATGTGAACATTTAACAAATATGCCAGATGAGATCTTGGCATCTTCACAAGATCTAGGAAATATGTCGACTTGTATCTTTCGTTCTGACATAACTAAGCAGAGTGTTTGCGTTAGCAACTCGGACATTTCCACAAAATTTCCACTAATACCAGACTCTTACCACAAATCTGGCGCCTGCATGTCACACTGATGAGGTGAAGGCCAAGGCTGTTTACATATTTACTCTAAGTAACCATAAGTAACCCTAAGTAACATATTTACCCTCAGTGCATGTTTACATATTTACCCTAAGATGTAGCGGGTAGAAGCTGGAGCATAGGATGGATCTAGGGCAAATTTAGTTAGTAAGGACCTAAGCAAAGTCGGATACACCTTAAACGGTTTATAGGAGAAAGGGAGGAATATGCCCTTGTTTTCGTGAATTATGGAGGCTCGAAGCTCGGCTTTGGTGCCAGTGTTAAAAAATTGGGTACTTTATGCATTTGGGTTATTTTTAGTTTAATTCTTCAATATCATAAAGATAGTACATCTGGGCAATTTATAAACACATGATAATCTTCATCTTCTAAAGGCTGGTGGGATCACTTTTATTAATGATAAAGCGATAAGCAATACCATAATCATGGGGTACGGATTTGTCAAACCACTGTTGTATCTTCCCTTGATGAAGCGCCACGCGTCGATATTCCAGTGAGAAAGATATGTAAGGAGCACACCTCTGGTTCAATAACTGTTTTCATACTAACTGATTCGGTCAGTATTTGCAAGGAATATCTTACAGGAACACGGAACTCATTCTATCACGTACAAACGTTGAATCAAGATTTAACTGGAATAGCAATATCTATCTACAGAGATCAGGAATGCTAACTAACACATGTAGGCAAGATTAAGGTACATGAATCATAATTAAATCTTCCTGTTGTAAGTCACAACATCCACCTTCCAAGGCCTGTAATTTAAAAACCCCTAGTACTATAAGTTTTAGGGAGCTTTCACACTGACGTGGCAGGCTGCAACTGACACATCATATATGCCACGCTGCAAATGCCACACAGTACAGTTATTTCACATCAAAATGGCAAATGCCATGTCACTCTTATTGAAATTGCCCAGTTCGGTAGAGGACGTTCTTATCAAATGGTAAGGAAGATGAAATAGCTCTAATAAGTAGGCTTATGCAGTCAAAGGGAGATGATGTAAAGTGAGGTGGTTGGTACATCCCATATCTAACAGGATATGCTGACTTGGACAGCACTCTTTTAGTCTGAATTTTCTGAAAGGACCGTAACTGCACCTGAAAGAGATGCCCTTAATCACTTGGTGGCCATTTTAAAGCCTTTATTACAGAGACAAGATACTAACTACCACAGGAGCATTGTGCTGAAAAACAATCTATGTTCCCTTTAAGGTAGGAAGTAACAATATTTCATAGATTCTCGAATTAAGATATGTATTATCAGCCATGTCTTCTCAGAAGTCACTATGCCATTGCATCATTTTGCAGTTGTTTATCGTTTACAGTGGATGAATCCATTTGAGCGATGAGTGATATTTGGTGAACTAAATATGAAATAGGTTTTGATGGAGTAAATAATATAATATCATCTATGTAACCAGAAATAGTAATTCATAAGGCTTTACCCATAAAAAAATGTTAATCGAGACAGATGACAAAATTGTTCTCTATTTGATTGTCCGACTTGAGAACTTTTAACCTTTGTCGATAACCTGTAGCCTAACCAAGCCCATGGTTCCACGAAAGTGTTGACATTATAGTGTCCTTCTAAGCAAACAGAGGCGGAAAGCAAGCCAACTGATCATGTAATGTGAACGAATACTATCATGTTTGACCAAGATGCAACTGTGCGACGTGACATGTTTTTGAAAATGATCTGCTCCGTTTCTCGCGTGGCACAGAAGTTGCACCATGCATTTGCCACGTGGCATGCCATTTCCGCGGGAAAGGTTTCATACTATTGCATACTATTGCGTTGGTTTCTAAGTGTCTAAGTGAGACACTACGTGGCATGCCACTTTCAAGGTGTCACTCCGCTTTGAAAGCTCCTTTATCCCAGGTGTACCTGCCACTGCCTTCCCGCTATGCCTTTGCCGCACTTAGCTATGTTTTCTTCAATACGCCCTATAATGATAAAATGTGTTAAGACCTTTTCCTGACGATTCTACAGAGGGCTTTGGTTCAGCAATGTTTGGGAGAAGGTACGAAGAAAAGAACATATCTAATAGGTTTCAAATTTCCAAACTTGTACTGTTTGGTGAAAATGTGCAATTAGAAAAACTGATGGCAACGTGTGCATTCTTTTAACAAGTGGGATTTACTCAAGATTAAGAATGATACGAAAAACACTGGCTTAAAAAAGTAGATATGGGACTAATTATTGAAACGCATGTTTTAGTAACTACGACAAAATTTTATTGAAGGGTCAACTAACGTTAGAACAGCTGTAGTTTTTATTCATAATTAGTAGAATACTAATGATGCATAAGGTCAGCGGTTGTTAAACGTACAAACGGAAGTAGTCGCTTAGTACACGAAGAAAGGAAGGGGACAAAACACAACCATATCGCAAGTATATAATTAAAGTTGGGACAACTTTAAATCAACTTTTCTGGATTCGAAAGTCTTCTCGAAATTAAGTTTCTCTTTCAGGACACCTACGGCGCTATAACGCGCTCCGCCTGCAAACTAGAGGTTATTTATTGCATCGGGTACACAGGAACGAAAGCGTTCCCTATCAGAGAACACGTCAACGACAGTGAACGTGGTCCTACTACGAATTTGTCCCGCCCTCTACTGAAAACACGCTGAGTGCAGAGCTAAAGGTCGATTTACCTTCATCAGTCTGTCAATGGAAATACAACAAACCACTATACGTAGTTTGTTTTAACACCCTAGCAATACATTCTAATGTCATCTTCGAAGAAAGTCTTTCGCACTACGAAACTGTGTTAGTGTTAATCTTCGAGGAAAACGTGATTTTGTGACCCAACAAAACAAAAAATGGTCCAATTAAGGATAAAATAGAACTGAGAAGAAATGTCAAGGTAATGTCAAAACCATTGGTCTGACAAATGTTCCATTTTGATCACCGAGAGCCATGACTGCTGTTCTTCAGACTTAAACACAAAGTGAACGTCAGGTGTAAGTATATAGAAGAACCCACGCGTCGTTTGGTCGACATTGTTAATAAATGAATACTAACTCACTGGCTCACCTTGGCTTGCTGTTATCGTTTCAGGAGAGCAAGCTTTGACTCCAGAATATTCATTCCTGAAGGCCAGAAAGCCTGTGGAAACATTCCATTAACCTAGACAACGGTTTTTTCAGCTGCCTTGTTTCAATCTGCCAATTTGCCTCCCAGCTAAGTCCAGGAACTTAATAATGAAACATAACCCACTAAGAAGAAGATTTGCCATCGTTTTCTAGAGATAGACTTGCCTGCCTGTGCTCAGTACGAAAGGCAAGGCACCTGCTCAGTAACAGTCAAGTTCCAATACCATGCAGCCATATGAACTATCCTGCATGGCCTACCAGAATTGCTAACCGTTAGATCATATGAAGGTATCAAAGTCTCCTTAATAACGCAAAATGATGGAACAATCAATAGGTCAAGAGCTTTCATAACAAATAGTCATTTATCCTGACTATTAAGACATCATAAAGGTCTACTGTTGATTCTGTGCGCAGGGAAAAGCAAGATTTCATTAAATGAAAAAACACATGATTGATAAAAAAAAGAAATTGAAAGTTGTAAAGCAGAAAACGAAGTTCAGGCGAGAAAAGGAAATCAGAATGAAAGGGTCTAGTGACGACCGGCTATGAAATCGAATCAAGGCTCGGATGTCGTTTGTAAGTGACTGGCGAAACTTTCCAAGGACCTAAAAGACATACAAGAAACAAACTTTTCATTTGCCCAAATATACTTTAAGCAATGGCCCGGTTAAAATCGTAAACCACTCCTGGACAAGCGCGTTGGAGGACTTTCCTTAAATGGAAAAAGTGCCGTAAACGCAGTTCATAACTGAGGGCAAAGTCAATTTTGAGGAGAGTTTAGGCAGAGAAACTAAGATCCTAACGCACCAAGAACGACACCGAGTGGCAGACGTCAGGCCACGGTCTGTCACGCTAGAAATATGGCTGCTTCAAATTATGAGACGTAAGTATTAATCAGTTACAAGCTTTCAACGTTAAACTCCTATGAACCGAATGAACATAAATACCTCATCACATCTTTACCCCTTTAACAACTAAAGACCGACTTCGTTACTTAGAACCTTGATGACGTGTATCAGTGATTTTTGTCAATACCTTTCAATTACTTTGCAAGTATCTAGTGTCTGCTAGGTTACTTGGGAGTGTGCGCTCTCTCATTATCAACTGGAGGATCCAAGTAAGTACAACACTTGAGCTGTTTCGTAACACGTACTGAATTCGTTCCAAATCATTCCGACATAGGAGGTGATTGGCTGACGATGACGATGATTTTATCTTATTTTATCTCATTCTCTCTACTCCTCCTTTCTATCACTACTATAATTCTCCCGTACTAGCATTTTCATACCGCATGAACAAGTTTTATTGTATTTTCAAATGTTGTATTGTTTAATCTTCTAAGTGACTTTATCAATCACATTTTATCTCGCTAGCCTTTAATATTACGAAATCACAAGGACATATTTTACTGAGAATGTAACTAAATCAATCTGATTGAGTTAGCATTTGATATTTAACCATTAGATCCATTTTAATGTTAACCTTTGATACTGTCTCAGGTTAATGAGACGAAAGCGCTCAGAACTAACATCTTCGCTTAAAACCGTGCGTGGTTTTTCTTTCCCGGATCATCATGAGGAAGCGGCATTGAGAAGAAATGCAAGGATTACATAAAGTGTGAATCGGACACGCACTTTCTACAATTTTGCTACGATGATGACAATGATGTTGATTTTGAATTTTAACGATAACTATTAGGAGTTGATGATCGTTATTACAATTGGCCATAGACCTTAACTTGCCGTTGTTCAAGCAGAATTTCCATTTGTGGTTGATCATGATACAGTCAAGCTGGTCGTGTGACTTTTTACAAGTAGAAAACGATGTGCAATATTGGTGAGAATTATGCTTAAAGATAGTACCAGTGATCAGAGGAAAGCATTTGCACTTTTTAGTTGTACTTATCTTTACCTCCCTTCACTTGTATTCAAGCGTAATCATGTGAGAGAATTCCTCCTGAACGGTTTTATCATTGGTCTAAGCCCTCACTCCTTCAAAAATTATGATTTAAAATCAGAAACGGCATCTACATTACAGTGTAAATTTGATTATGCATCTTTCTATACTTGAATTCGAAGATAGATGCTGGTATATACGAGGGCAAATAGAAGAACACATGACGAAAAAAGAGCAACTTAAATACAGCCTTAATTCCAGACGTGGTGAGATCAAGAAGATTGGCACGATCTGGGCATGTGAAACGCCGAGAAGGTCATCTCATCAAAGCAGCTCTAAAGTTAAGAGTTCTGGGGAAAAGAAAATTGGGAAGACCAAAGAATAGTCAAAAGGTCTTTCTGAATGACAATGAAAAAAATGAATGTAATGACTCTATTAGTCCAAAGCAGAATAGAAGGAGAATGAGCAAAGGCTTGCCTTGACTACTGTGGGGCACAGGGCGCCGATTTGAGCAGGTTAAGAGTTTTGAGGTTAGTTACTGTATTAACCAGAAACATCAATAAGTTAACTAAAGCATCTTTAAATTTCTTTGAAATCTGAAGCTTATATTCTTGCTCCAGTTGCTGTGATTTCCTCACACTAGGATATACTTTCTTGTAAGAATTCACCAGAGTATTACACCTAGAGTATTTTCATCCATTGAACGTTATGAAATCTACAGTATTATATGAGTGGATTAAGTCACAGCCACTTTTGCTGCAGAAACACATACCAAGCAGTGCAGGTATCAAAGGCATGTCTTGTACCACACCTCTTTCCAAGTAATAGATGTCGAGGCTCTTAAACTGTTTGCGTGGCTCTTCAAGGTATTAAACCCTCTGCAAAGCCCTATAACAAAAATTGCAAAAAAATATAAACAGAGGGCAAGCTTAATGGTAACAAGCGGATTGGAAAGGGCGATTATATATCAATCAATTAGTAACCAGTCATGGGATTATCAACTATCATTTCTTTGATGAAAGGCCCAGTGATTATAATTAAACCGGCAAGCTGTTTGAAGTGACCTGTGTAAGAACTTGAAGACCTTATTGCATTGTCTTCGTGACTTCAGCAGGTTGAAAAGGTGAAAAAGAGCATCTGACTAAAAAGCAGCTAGTTAGCATTTTTTATCTGCTTGCATCATATCTTGCATGACACATTTCTACCCCAAGTAACCAACCATAAACATTCCTAACGACGATGACGATGACGATGACGATGACGATGACGATGACGATGACGATGACGATGACGATGACGATGACGATGATGGTTTTTCTGTTTATTTAGGGTAGTTTCAATGTCGGTCCCACTGCTCATCAGGGGTCTTTGATTGAGAGATTGCCAATTTTAGGTATCCTGACATACATAGAGCACATGGCACATGGAGTTGCCAATTAGAACAAGTTTCGATTGTTTTGCCAGTTGTATTTTGATACACCATTCGACTAACTCTCTTCGGATACCCGTTTTATTTGAAAATACGTTTGAAATATCCAAAAGATAGAAAGAAAATTAGGTCACCAACTATCCAACCAGACAAGCGAAACGTCAAGGGTCACTAATTTTTATCCAAATGAGTTAATGGATTACCTAATTGATGTGCAACCTGTATCGTCTTTATAGCGCAAGGCTGTTGTCAAAGAGTAGTAAAACTGTAAAATTAGTCCTGACCAAAATTACTACGAACAGCTTTGTTGGTTATTTACAATCATGAGTATATATATATATATATATATATATATATATATAGTACATATAAGATGTGGTAGATCCGTAATTCCCTTTTATGAACCAGTGCGTATAAGTTCAGGTCTTGTGGAAACGATGAGGCCACATCAAATAACATTATAACAAAAAAAACCGCAACATTAAAACAATTGAATGCTTTAACTTAAGATAATAAATTAAAGATATTCATCTGGGCAACGTTGAAAGTTTTAAAAGTCAAAATTTGAGGAGGCTACAGACCCCTCTCCCTCCGCAATTACGGTCATGTGAGAGCTTGCGTAATAGTAATCAAGCCCTAGAGAATTTCCTGGTCTTCCCTTTCCATAAAACATACAATCAGTTACTGACGGACGCAAGGGAAGTTGCCTTTCGTGGTTTCACTCTGGAGAAATAGGAGTTTATTAGCCAGCAAATAAGAAATTTTCTATGAGTTTAAGGGTTCATTAATTTGTCTTATACCTTGAGTACTCAGTTGTAAGGAGTAGTGGTTAATTTTGTTTCACTTTTTTAGTATGCTGATGAGAAGAAATAACTGAACGTTTACAGTCACCAATGTTATTGAAAGATGCCTTGCTCTCTTTAATTAACTCTTTGTAATTAATTTTAGCTGGCTTTGACTCTTGACTGCTTGTTTGCTTCACATTAGGACCACCCAAAAGGCGAGAAAAGGATGAAAAAATGCGCTTCAGTTTCTCAGATTTCCTAAAAATTACATTCCCTATTGAGTCAGATATTTGTAGTTAAATCTTTCGTTTATTGTTATAATGAAATGGTAGTCATCTGTTGAATAAAATATCACATGAACATAGGTCGGTAACGTTAGGGTACTGTGTTTTAGACGTTGATGACTATCTTTTGATACCTAATAGAAATAAGGATATGTTGAAAAGAGATTCCTAATCAGTCGATTTCGAGATCTAACAGATGCGTCACCAAAGCGAAATTCTACAAATGCTGAACAAACGTTTTATATGTTGATGTTACTACTGAGTGACGCAATGTCAGGCCAGGCTGTGGCAAAACTGTTACTTCTCACTGTCGTCTGCGCGTGCGCATGCTTCCTACTACGAGTGAGACTAAGTGGCTCATGTCTCAACCTGGAAAAGAAAGCTGCACGTCCTTTACAGCAAAATAAGTTAATTGCAAAACGTTAAATAACGCAGCTTTGATGGGGAAGGAAGGGGATAGGATCAAATCTTATCCCTGTTCAAAGGCACTGAAGAGACTCAAGAAATGAACATGTCTGCCTGTGTCCTTAAATGATCTTGTAAGGAGCAAGAGAGTGTAATATAATGTAAATATGTTATAGTCACATTAGTCTAAGGGTAAAGATGAAACATTGTAAAGTAAAGACGGAAAAACATAAAAAAAACCACATTGGGTACAGCATTTATCTGACAGAGCGGAATTATGGGATATGCCAGGGACGGCAGTGGTGCTTGTCTAAGGGGGCTATAACCATGCCAAAAATAATTAAAATAATGCGCTTTTACAATGTGAATTATAAACATCCCGCAATACGAGTAAAAAATGAAGCAACATAGGAGAAACACACCGGTGGCCATCGACATCCAGCTCATTGCCATTGGGGACCAGCCTCTCTGCACCATGTGACTTGACCAAGGAAGAGCTGCCCTCGAGAAGTATCATTGAGAAGAGAGGATTTGAAATGTAAGTTTTGGAAAGAACACTAGAGAAATAGAAAACATGTCACTTTAATTAATCGTTGCTATTTGATGTCTGCAGACAAGATTGCCTTCTTTCTAAGGCCAGTCGTTCCTGACAAGTCAAAACTACAAGCCTTTTATTGGTGGGAGACCCCTCTTGGTGGATGGTCCAGGGTGTAGGCCCCTTGGGACCTGCCCTTAATCTGGTCCAGGTACAGGTAGAGCTGAATTAGCATGACATATAGCAGTTGAGAATTCATAGCAGAAAACTAATCTTAAAAATCACCAATACCACTTTGACTTTGGCACTTACAGCATCAGAATTGTTCTCTGCTACTTGCAGCTGTAGTTCTATCCTTCTTGAATACATGACATCATCCTGCAACAGGATAAACACTATTGAGATATTCATTTACAAATAAACAAATGCGAATGGCACAAGGGCAAACTAAGCATCAGATCTGGCAATTTTGAAAAAATGCATTTGATATTGTCCTTTTGCAAATAGGTAAGGGCAAATTTAAGGCCTACACACTCATTGGATTAAGCAAATATCCAAAATGAAGGGCATGTATAATTTGCAGAGCACAGGTACTGTTAAGTTTGCTCCATGTTAAACCTACACGTTAGTTAGAAGTCAGTCATAATAGGTATTCGGTAAATATCCCTAAAGAAAAAATCACTAAGGCAAAAACCCCTAATGCAAAAAGCCACCTAGGAAACATCCCTAATGGGAGACAGCTCCCATGGCAACAATACCTAAAGAAAAATTCCCTCCTAGAAAAATCCCTGAGGAAATATACCTGAAGAAAATTCTTATACAGTAACATTCCACCCTCTAGTTGTTAGGTAATAATTCACAGTAGGTAATAATCCACCTAACAGAAAGGAGACTCTGATATTCAATTATTGCCATATTATTTGAATTACATTTTTCTCCAAAAGAGCTTCCATGATTTTGCTGCTACAAAATTTATTTTACCAGTTTAAACTAGAGTCTTGCTATTGCAATTTCTGTCTGCATTTTTTGATTAACGACGAATGGAAAAATACAACAATGTTTTCGTAATGGTGACATCACTGGCCAGATACACTTGTTGTTGTATGTGTATCTAGTATTCAGACAGCAATTGTAATTTCATGAGCTCACTTGTGACACAAATGTTTTGAAGTTCTGCTTGCTTGCTATTAGTTTGCTAATATGACTAACCTAAAGATAATATACAAGTTCCTGTTGTGGGGTATTGATGATTGGTAAGGGCCTTGCTTGCTTACCATATATGCTTAACAGGTCATTTCAGTGGCAGAACTGTTAACTATCTGGAACTTTCTGGTGCGCCCATGCGTTTATAGTGAGATGAGAAAACCCAAGTAAGTGGCAATACTTTCGGTTTCAGCTCTGTCAGGCTGCAGTGACACTACTGATAAAGCATATCAAACAGATAGTGATACTCATACTCATGTGCCAAATGGTCATTGGTCAATCTCACAGCAGTGCCAGCAAAAATGCATGACCAATCTCAATGATTATACCTACCGCAGTGAGGTACACTGAACTTGTTACCCTATTACAAAGTAACCTCCCTTAGGACAGGTTCCACTACTTATTTGGGACTGAGCCACCCACAAAGCCAGTCCAAATTTTGAGGGGGGAAGGGGAGGCAAATTGAAAATAAAACTTCTTCCCTTCCCTCCACCCAAGCTAGCCCACCAGGGATTTTTGGCTGGGAAAATTTTACTCTCCTTAGAAGCCTTAAATTCACATTTTAGAAACAGATTATCCAATTAATTGGGCAAACCATGGTGTAAGTAAACTGAAATTCACAAGTAATCCATCTTTTAATGCTGGTGTAACAGGGACAGCGATAGTGGCAGTAGGCTCTATCGGGGGGCACGATACTTGTAAGAAAACACCACCCTAGGGAATCTGGTTGACTTTCCTTTCACACATGTATCCCTGCTCTGTGTGAAAAGTCGACCCATAGGGTACCTTGTTTCAACCAGACCAATAGAGAGTTTGGTTACTGATATTGCTTGAAGAGACACGTGACATTGACTGGTTCCTTGCAGCTAAACCAAACTTCTTTATCATTGAGATTTAACAGAAGCGCCACTTATATATCTTATCACGATATTTTCCATGTTGGATGATTCCTGTCTTTTCGGGCAATAATATATAATGCGAACTTCTGAAACTTAATAAAGGGTTGTAAAAATTATCCATAGAAACCAGGAATAGAATGATAGAAAATTTAAAGATTAAATGCAAGTTGACTAAAAGAACCACATTGGCTATGACAACTTACAATCATTGTAAAAGTTGGGTACTCTTTTCTTGCATCAAGTACGTCATGGGCTATTTTTGTTCTTCATCTCATTTAACCTGAGATGCCGTACAGTTGTAATAATTTTTAGGCTGTCTTTTTTCAAAACAGCAATTATACATGACATTTTCTTTGAAAACCTAATAAAGATTCTTTAAGACTACACTGCCCCAAAATACCTAAAATTACATTTTTTGCACCCTGGAATCATTTTGTTCCCCTTATCCCAACAATGATTAACCGACATAGGCCATAAATAATCAAACTCTTCACTTTTCATTGTTGACATCCCCTCCAACTACAATGAACAAGAAATCACCTGAATGTGGAAAGCGTTTCACAGCCTGGGTGGGTATCACAATTACGAAGTTTGAGACTCTTCTTATTTTCAGCTGATTGAAATGTAACCGCTTCATAAAATAATCCCAAACAGACGTTTAATAACATTAAAACTTTGCATGCACTAAATATTACCTCTATTTCCATTGCCAAAGTAGTTATTACCCTAATTAAAATCGAAAATGCCGACAAGCCGACAACAGCTAACAATATATTCAATAAGTCTGTGTGATCTACAAATTATCGAACATATAGAATACAAACTCAAATATTTAAATTGCTGGAAGTAATATTTTGTATTAGGTAGCATACAGAATTATAGCACTTGCATATTGGATGCTTTTTCCTTATAATTTAGTACACAAACTCAAGCATAGACGTGATGGCGCCAGTCTTAGACGCAAAATCTGTGTTTTTAAAAATAATATGCACATCGCATAATATTCTCCAGATTAGCTTGGTTGCGTCAAAGCTCACCCTCTGCCAACATTGATGAACCTATTGCTCTCACATATCAAAATATAAAAAATGCCACAGAAAAGCAAAACGATTATATACTATTTAAGACCAGATTGAAAGAGGCAAAAAATTTTTTCAAAATCAATAACATTGTAGATATTGTCTTTCCATAAAGTTTTATTCTTCAAAAAGTAATGCAGGAAACAATTGTAGGGACTTGTTAACAAGTTTCACTTCTAAACTAATTTCCCTAAACTGTTAGAACGCTACAAATAACAAAGGCGTCAACTGAAAATGCAAATAATGTCAACAACATTCAATTTGAATTTGAAAACGTAAAAAGAGTAAGGTTTTGCTCGAATTGATAAAAAAACTGTGGCTCTTCATTCTTGAGGGTGTTTTAATACTAGGATTCTTCTTCGCATGAAAAGTGTAAAAATTTTACCTTTTATCATACATACCAATATCAGGTAGCAATCACAGCAGCATTGAATGCATGGTAAACATGTCGCTTAATAAGGATATAGATATAGAGAGATTAATAAGAAAATACAATACTATTTTTTATTATATAAAAAGATGTAAACGACGAAATTAAAAGTCACTTTTAGAAAACATTTATTTCGCCAAGTCACTCCACCAGGATATTTTGATGGTACTCTCGAGAGCCAAATAATCGTACCCCCCCCCCCCCCGCGCCACCCCCCTTTTTGATCCCACCACACCCCCCCCCCCCCTCCCTCCCCCCCGCCCTCACCCTATCTAGACACTCAATACCCCTCTCACAAAAATCAACCTAGGACAAAATTTGACTTCCCCGCTAAAATCTGGGACGAATGAGTACAACGGGAAAATCATGAAAAGAAACAAAATCTTGTCAAAGCTTTACCACATTTTAGAGACCCATGCACAGATATTGATGTTACTTGAAAACAAACTGTACCACTGCAAAAAACTTAAAAATGATTGTACCATGTCTGCGTCAGTAAAATATTATGTTGGACGTTGCTATTGATTCAGAAAATTGCGAGATATAAGCCCCACAAATTGCAAGACATTGGCAGGTTGGTAATTTTGCACAAGATTTCGAATGCGATTGGTAACTTCCCTGTAGACACGTTTCTGAGGTGGAGGATTATCACCACTCGCAATCTGCGCCATTACCATGTCGTTATTGGTTGATTCTTGGCGGAGCATGTAAATAGATTTCCAGATGGTTGGATGTGCTTGATCTGCAGATCCTTTAAAACGGTTGTGCCATCCCTCCAAATGGTTATTGGTTCGAGGTAAGTCACCTGTCACGAATCCATGCAAATTCCACATTTCTTGGGCGAATCTGGGAGGCAGCCGACGCCCCCGACGTAATTCGCCAAGGTAGTTTTTTCGAGGTAGTCGAGCAGAGGCTGCTCGAGAGGGCCACAGACATTGCACAAGGCTGTGAAAGCAGCAACCCTGTCACCTACAGGGACAAACGCAATTGCCATCAACATCCGCACGTTAAATCGAAATGCAGGATTGCTGTTGCAGCTGATTTGTAAGCCAAGCTCATGAAAACTTTTGAATGTGTTCTTTGACAAATAAAAATAACACCCAATGACGGGAAGGCCTGGGTACACCTCTTCAAAAGCAGCAATCATGGCAGACTCAGTTACCACATCATCATTATAATCATTGTCATCGTCATCATTATCATCACTATCATCATCATCATCGTCATCTACATCATCATCATCATCGTTATCATCATAGTCAAGGTCATCATCATGATAATCGTCATTATCTTCCTCGATTTCTCAATAATCTGCTATATTTGAAATCAGTTTATTCAAGGGGAAGCATATGATTTACCCTTCGAAAATGGAATATAATAATAACAGGGGTAAATCCATGAGGAATGTATTTTTGATACGGAAGCGCAGTCTAGAAAAGAGATACTAGATTCCAAAATTTGCACTTTCTACGAAGATTTACTTAAGGCGATTGATTTATTTCTGAGAAAAGCCGGTTATTTAAATTAATACAACAAAATACACTTCGAAATCTTTGAAAGGGTAGGATGAAACGGGGATCGCACTTTAGCTAATACCTCACATGTCGAGTTTCCAATCAAAAATTTCCCTTTTAACAATTCTGTTTTGCGATCTGTTGACTTGGTTTTGTCTAGACGACTCAGTAAAATTTTATCGATGACTATTAGCTTTTATTCAAATCAACACAACAAATTTCTGACAATTCGAAATCTGTATTCTCTTCATAGAACCAGATGATTTAGGTTGCTGGAGAATAAAATCGAACAAAAACGAGTCAGTCTTTGAAGAAGACATGCGCATTAGCTTTGGACACAGGATGCCGTTAAAGCATAAGGACAAAAAGCATTTATTACAACTATGCGCCGAGGAAGCGTCCAGAGAAAAAGTAGATGCTTTTGCAGTAGCTGAAAATGACTGCTGGACAGACATTCATCTACCGCTTACGTTTAGAAAGTATGGACCTAGTACGGAATGCCACGACGGAGTTGGCGGCAAACATTCCGTGAATGTTTATAGCTTAAAAGGTAAGTAGAGTGCTATAAACCCCTACTCATTGTTAACTATTCAGACGCTCTATACAAAACCAGTAAATTCCTAGGAGGCCGATTGGAAACCAGTGGCCACCTTTACCGGCAAACATTCCGTTAATGTGTATAGCTTAAAAGGTAAGTAGAGTGCTATAAACCCCTACTCACTGTTAACTATTCAGACGCTCTATACAAAACCAGTAAATTCCTAGGAGGCCGATTGGAAACCAGTGGCCACCTTTACCAGTTAAGACCACAACTTAGGCAATAGAATACATTAACAAGAGACACACTAAAAGAGCAAAAGGGGAGTCGAACTTTTCTCGGTATTTAGAAGGCTTCGTTTGAGCAACGGCTCGAATTCTGAAGAAGCCGAGGAAGGAAGTCAGAGGCAGAGAACGGGTGAGAACATGTTTCAGTATGTAGACGAATGTTAGAAAATGGAAGGTTATTGAAAACACGCAACTAATAAAGACGCTAGAGGGCATAGTAACGCAACGTCATGCCACAACTATTACCAGTCCAAGGTATTTGTTTCATATAGCAACACATGACCCAAAGGTCAGCAGATAAAAGTTTAATCTAATCTCCACATCACCAATTGACCATTTCGAAAATTCAAGGACTTTTGATACGCAATGCATTGTGGGATGGGCAAGGGGGACCAAAATTATAAAAACATAGCGAGTCATAAAGAATTGTTACGGAGTTCGTATTAGTACTGTAAACAATTCAGGGAAAGTTGCATGCATAGCCACCTACAGATACATAAAGGCATGAAATTTGAAAGAGGCCATCTTCACAGCTACGAAATTCTTTATGGGAAAAATGTATAAACAAGTCTGGTGTCAAGAAGAATCTTACGACATACAAAGTAAAAGTCGAAGTATCACGACTTGGAGCTCACGAAATGAGTAGAAAGAGGAGAACGTAAAGAAGCTATAAATCATGAAACTTCAAAATGTTTCTGTAAATATGAAAGGGCTGCAAAAAAGGGTTTGTAGAAAAAGCTAAGGTAATTTTTACGTTTATCTAAGATTTCTGGATAGTTGTTAATCTTGTTGGGCAAACCCATCACCGACGTCAACACGGGCATAACAGCGACGTTCTTTGAAAAGTCACAGAGCTCCTAAAGTCCAAACAAAAGGTCCCTCCAAAATAAACTTTTCGATTTAAATTTAAAGAGATACGATATAATTTTCGAATAATTCAGTGTTTATTCTACAACGAGTCGAGTCTTGCCGAAAGAATCGCTGTTGTTCCCCTACGTCGTAATGTGACTCGCAACTCTTGGGAACAATGTTTAGAGTGGCTTAAGTAATTTGCCGATTGATATTCATCTCTTTGCTGCTTTTACTGAGGTAATGCAACAATCTTTTCGGTTATTGGAACCGGAATTTCGAGAAGAAATATCTCAAAATACTAGATTTACTGTGCATTGTAAACGAAACAACTATTTTTTCTGCCTTAAACAATCGATAATGATGATGATCTTCACTTCCCAATAACAGTTGTCCGGTCAGGCCATACTCGAAGCTCTGCCGTAACTCAAGGTTAAAAGCCTGAAATCGTCATAGTATTTTCCACAAGTCTCCATCGATGTTGTGTAAAGTTTTTGTCAAGCTAATCCTAAAGATATAATGGTTTATAACCCTCTTTGTAGTCGGGAATCCAGCAAAAAAAGGATCGATTGTAGTATTCGCCATTGTGTCACTATTTTCCCCAAAACAGGAATGCAAAATTTGCATAAAATTTCCCAAATCGTCTATTCCAACATACAATCATTGCGCTTACCTTACATTCAAACATATAGACCCTTCTTAATTAGGTTGCATCATCATAACCGAAAACGAGGTAAACTCGGCAAAGGTATAAACAAAAGCAGTGCTTGCAACAAGCATTTCACAAGAAATCTGCCGATCGATAGGCATTAAACACGCAAATTAAATACCAAAGTTTGATTTATGTTCAGTGATTGATAAATTTTGCACTTAAGTAACCTCTTTATACTCCAAAATGTGAGAATTGCAACATAGTTACAAGAAATGACGTCCTTTTCAACCAAAGATTTGTCTCCTGTTCCAAACTGGAATAAAAAAAAGAACTTGAATATCCAACAAAATTTTCTACCTATTTAAAAAGGAGTAAATAAACAAGTCTTTATTTCATTCATTCCCAGTGGCATCCATGGGGGTGGGGCTATGGCGCAATGCCCCTCAATAGAAACCTTCACGTATAAGGGACTTTCCAAATTGTGGTATTATTCGTGAAGATCTGTGTTTTCTATGTTCGTTTGCGTGTGCTTATGCGTGTGTGCTTATGCAAACTGAAGCTTGTTGCCAAGAAAAGTCCACTTTATAAGTTCAGTATTTTGATCGCTAACTTAGTCGTTCTTCTGCTGATCTTTTCCATGTCACAATCTTAAATTAGACGGCACCTTGCACTTTGATGCTCATTTCTGCTAGATATCAAAAGTTTCTCGCGAGTATTTTTTCGTCATCATATGTAGGAAAGGAAAGGAAATTTGTTGTCTTTTTTTTCATTGATAGTTTTCAACGCACATAAGTTAGCGTCTTTTATCTTTCCGTGATAGATTTCAATTCATATGAGATTATTTCCTCTCGTAAGGTCTTCGTTGATGTTTGTTTGAGTAATAAAAGTTTTCGAATTTTCCTTGACTTCTATGGAACGTTCGAACTCTTTCACTATAGCCGTCGATGAAGTGTAGGCCTTGAACGTATTCTAAGTACAAGCCACTACACCACTTTAAATGTGGTGACATTACAGACCTGTCTACGTCACATATGTTCCAACAAGTATGTTACCAAAGCTCTTCTTCATCATGGTAAGTAACAATGATGGATAAACAAAAACCTGTTTGACGAAGCTCATCCAGGGAAACCTATTTGCTAACAGAAACCGATCAAATATTAAATTAAAAACAACCAACAAGAAAGAAGTAACTTAGTAGGGCCAGGAGGACAAAGGGGGTATCAGTCAAACTATGTACGTATTGGATGTAATATTAACAAAAAAACAAAACTTACATGGAATGAACATGCACTAGCAGGTCTCATACAAGCAGGGAGATATGGGGTCGGGTAGACTATAATTCTAACAAAGTCAAACAGATGAACAAACACATAATAATGCAGGATATTAATCTAATGAATACAGTTTTTATATAAGCTGCTGCAGATGATGTCACACCATGTAAAAAATGCAACATTGTAATAAATGAAAGGGGTTAATGGGTTGGAATATGCAACAGAGCTAAAACTATCAACAATACATTAACCATCAGTAACAATCAATGGGGGCTGAAAACATTGCACAATGCACAACAAATAGAGGGGAGTTTTCAGTGTATAACAACACTAGCAGGTCTCATACAGGGAAAGGGATGATAGGTTTGGATATGCAACTTATTTAATACATACCAATTGAAAAGAAAATCAACAATAAAAAACAATCAAAAGGAACTGCACGTATTGGGAATAAATCAACAATAAGAAGTGAAGAATAGAAAACTGTATATGTTTGGCACAACATTAAAATGGAAGGAATTGTTCAGCATGGTATAACTCTGGTTTAAAAAATGATCGGTTGAGATATGCAAGAAATATGAAACGTGAAAATTGCACCAAAAAGCAAATACTAAACGTAATCGCCAGGTACCTAAATCTGTTAAGATAAACAAAAACAACTCGAAATGTGATCCTTAACAACAACAACATTAAGGATTCATAGAGGAAAAGAGATTATTGGGTTGGCATATGCAACAAAGTTAACAATATCAACAATAAACCAACTATAAGTAACAATCAAAAGTGTCTGAAAATGCTGAGAGGAAATTTTTCAGGGTATAACATCACTAACACGTCTCATACAGGGCAACAGGAGGTGCAATGAAATCAACACATACCAATTAGACACTGAATCAGTAACAGAAGGGGAACAATTTGAAAAACCATAGTATTTGTCTGGATATTGCACGAAATGGCGTAGACATATTGTACTGAAAAGCATTTTTCGTCTGACACTCCTCAGAGTACTAACGTAAGAATGACCGAAATGGAATGTGTGGAAGAGTAAACCAAACTGTATTTTGAAGGAGCCAATTCTGGACTCAACACATATAAAAGCAAGAAAACCTTTGCTATGCAGACAAAGAGAACTCGTTTTGTCGCAAGGCCTATTCAATTGATCTTGTTGTAATGGACGCTGATTGGTCCAAAAACAAAAGACATTCATGAAGTCCAATTTCTGATACAAGGTGATGCCCAAATATCTTTGAAAAGACCAAAATTTTCTCGCGAAGAAACACAAATCGCCCGTAAATGGTAAAGAACGAAAATTGGCGCCAGAATAGCAACACAGAGCGGGAATCACTTCGATAGCCGATGTCACCTCATCAATTGTAGTTTGCAAGTCGAGAGAACCAGTGGCTTTAACCCTTTCGACAATTTTGAAAATATGTTATGCTAATAACAGTTTAAAATAAGAATATCCTTCCTTGTTAGAAAACATTTTCTCTAACTTAGACAAAATGAAACTCGCAAGAGCAATCCTTTTATAATTTCCTTCGTACATCTTGCGTCTTCTATCGCCAAATTCCCGAGGTGTTTAAAGGTGTTTACTTGGTTTATTACCTAGTTCCTCAGTTTTAGATTACATATTGGGATCTTTGTCTTGGAGATTACTAAGCATTCAGTCTTTATATGATTTTACGATTAAACTCAGTCCCATTTTCTCACTCTCCACGACAACTACATCTAAGAGTCTTTAGAACTCTTCTTCCGTTTCTGCCAATAAGACAGTGTCGTCGCCGCATCTGATATTTGTGATGTTATGGCCGCCAACTCGTAGTCCTTGTTTCTCCCTCAGTTACCTAAGAATGAGTTCACTGTAGTAGTTGAATAGGTCCGTTGACATTATACACCCCTGTCTGACTCCTCTATTGATCTTGATGCATTCGCTGTATTCTTTATTCCAAATGGCGATTGTGAATCACGTGACATCAACAATTCCGCCATGTTGGAGTACAACCGCTGCTACTGAGTAACACTTGTTCAAGGGTTAACAGTTACCCTTATCGATCGCTCTTCAAGGTCAATTATGCTGGTTATACGCACTTTTGAATCTTAGTATCTTGTGTCGTTTCAATATACTTTTTTCAAAATAGAACTTTCGAATTTTCTGGCAAAAGTAATTTACCTATTAGCCAGTTATCCTGATAAAAGATGGTCAACTTCTGTGTTGTACACAAGTTATAATAGAGCAAACGGAGACAGTACTAAATCGTTTTCGTTTGCCCAAAGTAATCGAACGTGAAGGGGAAGACCCAAGAAAGCTGTCAGAGGAAAGGAGGACACTATGAATTCGAGAATTAGTAGAAAGGATCTAACTCCGGATAAATTTGAGAATACTCGAGTCTGTTCTGATCACTTCGTCAATGGAAAACCATCAAGCCTTTATAATCGACACGATGTAGATTGGGCACCATAAGTAAATCTCAGTCACAACAAATTGAAGATTGGAAGTAGTTAGATGGAAAGTAGTTTGGAAACGCAATCTTCAAAAATATGTGAACTGAATAAATTGATTGTAAGCCTCAAGACTCTTGTAACCTTTAAGATCATCAGCAGTATATGGACTTGATGAACCAGCCCTCTTGGTGATTTGTTGTTTATTTTCCCTTTTGTCTATTATATTTTTGTTCTTTCCTTGGTTATATGAAACACCTGTAAGTACAATGATTAATTAGTGGTCTATCGTTAGTACGATCTACGTGTCATGTTATATTTGTAATTTTTAATTATTCCCTTGAGTATACGTACTGTATTTCATTAGCGTAATAAAGCAGGTCTGTAATACTTGCCAAGATATTCAATCTGATGAAGATAACATCGAAACCTTAAGATAATGTGTATTTTTTGAGATTTATATAATATTTATACGCAGAGGTGGTGGAAGGTTTTGAGTCTCCCTCTCTCTCTCTCTCCCCCTCTCCCTCTCCCTCTCCATTTTATGTTATAGAGTAGCAGTGTAACAGCTCGATACCTAACACGTGGTTAGAAGCATTGGGATTTTTTCTTGCAGTAGTACAACTTTTATTACAAGAATATTTTGTCATTGAGTTCTTATCATTGAATAACAATTACTACAGGACTATTTTGTATATAATAGTGGCTCCACTCTTTGAACTAACAAGTGCCATATTTCAGGATTATGGTCCTCAAATATCTTTGCCCTTTAACTAGAAAGTGCTACTATCCTTGTCAATAGACATTGAAAGGATCGAAATTTACAATAGGTGAGACATGATTGATGGAAAAATACGGACGTCACGGAAAACAAGTACAAAGTTTTTTTGATGAATATTTTAAAATTTTTAATTAGCTAATGATTTTTGTGATTGTGATTGTGGGTAGCGTATGATATTTTTAAAAGAACATGAATGTTGAAGGATTCCTTTAAAATAATCAACATCGTTAACGTATTGACTAATAATAGAACTTAAATCGAGAGAGTATTTTGGCAACATTTTAACAGGGGTGCGGAGTTAGGATAATGTTGATAATACAGCACCATAAATTATTAGCTATACATTGAACCATAACACCATCGTCATTATAGGCCTCGATTTAATTACTTCATATACTTTCTTCACTTGTATGGATTTTATTGACACAACAACTGAAATCGTTATTACCGTATTTACGGAATTGCGTGTGACGTGATACACTTATGTAATAGACTCCGATAAGTTTTTGAACGATGGTGAAAATAACAGAAAAGCTGAAGGACCACGAAAGGTTAAACATTAAGCTGAAAGCACACCTAGTCTTATCTCGATCCGCTTCCTACAGTGGAGTGTGTGTTGTTCTAAACTTCTAAAAACTACAAGCGACAAAGAGTTGAATGCAAAGTAACATCTACAGCTTATAGCTGATTTTAATAGACGTAAGATTTTCTCCTTATATCCGATGCTCGCTATAACCGAAATGGCTGTATATGGACGTTGTTAAATACAACATGTTAGCGCATACTTTTGTTCCATTGTTCCATTTACAGCTTACGAAAGGCATGCATTAAAATTGTTAAGTAAAAAAGTCTTTTCTTCCGAGTAGCTTTCTTTGCTGTACATATTAGAAAGCAGCCTGAATGCTAGCTGTATGTCAACTTTTCGACAGAAGCCCAGCTCTCAATTTAGACTGCGAGTTCGCCACCGCGAGAACATCTTAAGCAGACATTGATGGGTAGAGTGCTCGCATCATCAGCATCGTCTTGTTCCTCTCCTTGTCGTCCCTCTTCTGTACGAATTTGTCCCATGATTACCTCCTAAGTTGACATGGCGACAGTGTGTACTTCGTGAAAATTAATGCTACCATATCAGTTCGTGCTTGATTAGCTTCCACAAGGTTTTAGTAGGCGGATGGGTTCGTAATAAACATTGAAAAATGCTCTAGCGGCTTCAAATTAAGCCCGTAATAACCGAGGACTCGTTATAACCGAGCTTGAAATTACCTAAAACATTTTATTTAAAGTATTTTGATTGTTGCTGCGACCAAAACGCTGTTAACGTCGTCGTTAAAGCGAAGTGATGCATGACATGTGAAGTGTGACGCATGACATGTAACAGCATGACCCTTAGAATCACTCCCTTTATCGATTACGGTATATACTAACGACCCCACGATTCTAATTTCTTCCATATCGGAGAACGTCTTGTAATTATTCACTTGAAGACCTCAACAAAGTGGACCAGGGATATAACACAGATCTTCAGACAATCCATTTTTTCATCATCATTGTTATTTTTAATTAAAGTATTCTGATCTCCAAGGACTACGGATGACCCTACGCATATGACATCTACGTGAAGGGGTAGGCGGGCATTAACCTATTGTTGTCTAGCAATGAATATTATTGTTGTTCTTGAACGACAAGGGAAAGGAAGGGGTCTGAAAATTGGCAATTTTTGTTAAGGTCTTAAATGTATGTTCCCATATCACATTCTCCTATAATTTTTTAATTATTTTTACCATAGATTTTCACTCTGGTCTGTGAGCTAAACGAAACTGAACAGGTAGTGACAGTGCTTGGCAATGATCATTTGGGAAATAATAGAAAGATGTCCACCGCCACTGTTAGGAAGGTAAGAAGCATTGAAGTATTTTAAGTATAAGGTAAGCAAGGGGAAGTACTACCCAAATAATGTTATATCTGTTCTTAACGTTAGTCGATAATATTTGTACACAGAAAACTGCATCTTACTTCCACAAATCAGTTTTACAAAATATAAAAAGTAGACAGTCTAAGAGGCATTTCTTTATGGAGTTCGTGCCATATTTTTGCTCGCCCTATCACCGTATCGGAATGATTATACATCTAAGAAGTCGAATGAATCAAGTTCAGCCATGTCTTTTGGATTGCAGAAACGTACACGGCAGCATGTATTCAATCATTGTCATTAAAGGATAATACTAGACACGAGGACCTGGCAATGTGTTTAAGTTTGTTAACGAAATGGGTGGAATTTAAGAGCCCTTTCTATTGTTAGAAAGGCTAGTCCCAGACCTCTGGGGTCCACGTTATTACGTCAGTTTTTTCAGATGGAGTCAATCGTCACTTGTTGCTTCAACAGCATGGATGTATACTCGTCGTAGCAGGGAACGGTTGGCATTATTCCCACCGTAGTCGTTTATCACTTTAATGTATTCTATAATCAGAGCTTATTATCATGTTTGATTCTTAAAGATTTAGTATAGAAAACATTTTTGTTCTTCTCCTCGTTCTCGTGTTGTCTCTTGGCAACATCTATGAACTGGCCATATTATAAGAAACGGATGCGGTAACAATTTTCAAAATGGAAATCTTGACTATTTTCGAAATACTGAATATTTTAGCCGCTCTCCTTGCAATAGGGGCTGATATTACTTCAGCCATGAGCAAACTTGATTGTTGCTGCATACTTTAGCAAATTAAGAACTGCAAAAAATATCATAGATACATAGACAAAGCTCTTTTTGAACAAATGCAGGAGGTACATTGACAGTAATCACTGACAGAAGTACACTGGTGGTAACAATTTGAAGGCGAAAGTGCAATTATTCAAAGGTGTAAAACAATTCTCCTTACTCGAATCAAATTTCAGGTTTCAGTGTAAAGTGATCGGACTTAGCAGGTGTATGTTTATGTAGGGTTTCACCAAACTCAGTTGGTAGAACACAGGCTGTGAAAGAGTGAAAGCATTTTCCATCTCGCTGGTATCTCTTCAAGACGCTGTCTTATAGACTTAGTAGATTACTTTGCTGCCTTCATAGTGTACTGGCCGTTATCAATCGATTACATTTGGTGATGCAAGAGATGTAACACCAAACCAGTATCGATTCAAAAGGATGTAAGGCGTCTTTTACGTGAAATTGATACAAATGCGGCTCTCCAGATGTTTCCAGGGTCTGTCACGCATTTTCCCCGTCCCATTCCACTAATGACAATCCAACTCAACATCATACAGTGTTTATGTAGCCAAATTCAGTTCTTAAGGAATTCATGAGTCCAGTTATTAGTGCAAAGCTCGATAATAGAATCATATATAGTCGTAATGTTGACGTGTTGGCCTTCATCGATGCACTAGATGCCTCCAAATATGTTTATTATTATATACCGTAATATAGCCATTGGTATTCCGCGAAATCTGCCTCCATGTACCCTACTATAATCGCTATAATCTAAGTGAGAACGGGCATCGATCTTGGTGACAACTGGAATACCGATCAACATGAGCCTTTGATGTAATTTACAAAGGATTAATACCTTTTTCTATTTTTGAAGAAAATGTATTTGTGGTCGACCTGGTATCTGATAGTCAGGTGTTAGTATTAGTAAAATAATAAAAAAAGAAATATTCATTATTTTATTAAAGATAATAAATAAATCATCATTTTCAAAGAGTTAACCCGATGAATAACCAGCATCAAAGTAGTGGAATTGATAAACGGCGAGTAGGTACTAGTTCGCAATGGAGAAAGATGCTTTCGCATAAAATCAGAGATGCAATGAATCATTTACTTGTGATTTTGCTTTTGTTATGTCAAATCCATAAAATGCAAATCAAAATATTGATTACTTGAGGTGATTATGTGGACTTAAAGGTATATAAAAGAGAGATGCTGTATCCAACTGACGGGTCCTGTCGAAGCGCTACTAATGAAACGTCAGGTTGACAGGCAGGCCATGCACTGCGCATGGGTAAGAGTCGAATTCCAAAGTATCATCATGGGACATACACAAGTCGACCACATATGATGATGATGATGATGATGATGATGATGATGATGATGATGATGATGATGATGATGATGATGATGATGATGGTGACGTAAAGAACGAAAAAAATAAAAAATGACATGAATAACTTTGTGCGTATCGAGTCAGCTTGCACATTGAGGGCCGGCTTGCGTTTTGCGAATGTGCAGCATTTCTTTTAAATAGGCAATGGAATCAACGAACACACTTGGTGAGCACGTGAAAATTGTCAACTGGACTTTGGTGAATTGTGCTCGTTTTCATAATGTTTGAAAATAGAAGACACTTTTCTTTTGAGCCCTTCTCGTTCAGCTAAGTTACCATGGGTATAACTAACATAGCCTGCATCACACAGGTGACATCTAAATTCGTATGCTACGCATTGTTGGTTATCAATAGGGGGCTTCTATCTTTTAAGTTATAAGGCCATTACGCAATTTGTGACTGACAAACACGGGCTGGATGGTTGTTTGAATTTTTAAACTAAGATCTTTTGCCCGGTTTTTAACTGTAAGGGCAGAATCCTTATCATTAAAGGGGAAGATTAAGCTGATCATGCCCTCTTTAACTTGTGTCGTGGTTGGTTGCTGCGATGCGATAACCTTGTCGTTATAAACTGCTTGATAATAATACTACTAAGATACGGAAGACACTTAAATATTTCCCGAAGACTGCTCACACTCATTAGAAACATGTGTCCAATTGGACGATAATGGGCTTGCCCGATCAAGCATGGTCTTGATAAGACTTCGTTTGTAATGTTGATCGACGTGACGATTATAATGTAGCAACAAACTAATGTATTTGTTGGTTTAAATCAAACCTTAGTTTCAATCCTCGGTGCATGATTAAGCAATTGAACGACTAGGAAAGGCAGCATCCCATTCATTTCGGTTTCCATGGTAAATCGAATGGAGCAGTGGGTGGCGTTGAGAGTTTCCAAGAACTCTTCAGCTCATATCCTATTGTCCAATAATCTTAACTCTAACTGTAATTTTAATATTTGCTCGCTTGTGTTTCAGTAAATCTCTGTTGATCAAATATTATTTCAGCTAAAATAATGACTCTTACAAAGGATCCCTCGATTTTACGATAGATATAAACCTAACTTTCACGTTATGTCAGAGAATAACGCACGAACAAACCGGCTTGCATTCATTTACTACATTATTCAAACATACTAGTGCGGCGCAGAATAACCTAAATTCATCTACACATTATACTGTACATATAAAAACTGGGGTAATTGTGTGAGCGAGCCTAATGTATCATTACCCCTAGTAGATTTTACCGACTTATAATTCTTTCCCCATCATCGACCTTTCCAAGCTACAAAGTATCTGGTATGGGATATACTAAGACTGTTCATAAAATGCTAGCTTTGTCGATCGAGAAATTACATATTCTTGAAAGCCTTTAATAAATACAATAACGTACAAACAAACACAAACACTCAAAGGATCTACAGCATTATTACGTTAGATTGTAAGCAGATAGGCTTCCATAAGTTCTGTTGTAGAAAATTTGCTCTTTTATGATGGTAAAATCAGTCATAAAATAATACAATGACCTCAGCGTAATCATGTCTCAGAACGACCCTTCAAAATATTGGAGCATGTCTCTCCATCAATTGTCAAAGTATTTTGATACCTACTAAGAAAGCCTTTGTTTCCAGCATTTTCATACCGTATAAACAGACTGATCTCTATGAAAGACAATAGAGATATCTCTCATGACTGTTAATAAGAAATCTTTATTCCACATCACAGTATTTTCTACAACAGAAAATGTAATTAAATTCTTTTTGCTATTTAATTAAACAAAGAAACCATAGATCTACCTTTTAAATGAACCGGGGCGGCAACGATGACATATTTAGTTTCCAGTTCAGTTCCATCGGCAAGTTGTATGCGTACATCTTCATCCGTCTAAGAAATAAGAGGCAATTTCCGTAGAAAAACAAGCTGTAGCACTCACAATTTGCTTCAACACAATAAAGTTAAGGTAATTCGCATCAAGAAAGATCCAATAAGAGATAACAGGAAACCTAAAGTTGCATTCTTAGAGTAGGTTGGGAGTAAAATTTTTAAGTAATTTGAGAAAAAAGTGTATGAAAACATAATCCACATCCTTAATTTAGGGCAGAAAATATCCCTTCAATAAACCTACGCTACAGTAATCAGAGGCGGTCTTTACCACGCCATCAGCTATTTGGAGATTAGTGTCGCATCAAGAAAGATCCAATAAGAGATAACACGAAACCTAGAGCTGCATTCTTAGAGTAGGTTGGGAGTAAAATTTGTAAGTAATTTGAGAAAAAAGTGTATGAAAACATAATCCACATCCTTAATTTAGGGCAGAAAATACCCCTTCAATAAACCTACGCTACTGTAATGAGAGGCGGTCTTTACCACGCCATCAGCTATTTGGAGATTAGTGTCGCATCAAGAAAGATCCAATAAGAGATAACAGGAAACCTAAAGTTGCATTCTTAGAGTAGGTTGGGAGTAAAATTTTTAAGTAATTTGAGAAAAAAGTGTATGAAAACATAATCCACATCCTTAATTTAGGGCAGAAAATATCCCTTCAATAAACCTACGCTACAGTAATCAGAGGCGGTCTTTACCACGCCATCAGCTATTTGGAGATTAGTGTCGCATCAAGAAAGATCCAATAAGAGATAACACGAAACCTAGAGTTGCATTCTTAGAGTAGGTTGCGAGTAAAATTTTTAAGTAATTTGAGAAAAAAATGTATGAAAACATAATCCACATCCTTAATTTCGAGCAGAAAATACCCCGTGAATAAACCTACGCTACTGTAATGAGAGGCGGTCTTTACCACGCCATCAGCTATTTTCAAATTACTAAAGCATGAAGAAAGATTCAATGAGAGATAATACGAAATCTAAACTTGCATTCTTAGAGTAAGTTGGGAGCAAAAGTTCAAAGTAGTTTGATGAAAACGTGTATGGAAAGATGATCCACATCCTTAATGAACCTACGCTACAGTAATCAGAGGCGGTCTTTACCACGCCATCGGCTATTTGGAGATTAGTGCCGCATGTTCTTAAAGCAAGAAAACATACTTTTGTTAACCCTAAACTAAACATCTTTCCAAGAAGATGACAAGAAGCTCTGAACAGGAGCTCAAAGCACCTGCTCAGTATCTTGCTTAGAAATGAGAGATTAAGTGTTTTGCAGGAATTTTCGTGCCATTCTATCTGGCAAGAATGAAATCAATAGTTTAATAAGGGTCACGGTACAAACAAAGGCTAAAATCGTGTTCAGGAAATTGGATATCAAAGGATTAATCTAAAGATAGCGCCAGATAGAAAATAAATACTTGCCAATCCAATGAAGGACAAGGTTAACTCCGTTTTATGTGCGATTCAACTTCGTTAATGTCAGGGATGCCATAGAAAAAGTAATTAAAAACCCAGGACCTTTCAGGACAATTTGTCTGATTTTTCAGGATATTTGCTCCAATAATTCCTAAACCGATCAAAGATGTTCTAAAAAGTATAAAATAAAATCGAAAAGAGAGGATTTGAAATGTCAGTTTTGAAAAGAACACTTGAGAAATAGAAAATATGCCACCACCGGGGCATATTTTCGCGGCATGCGCTCTACCAACTAAGCTAGAGTACCTCCGATGTTATCATAATCTGTTCCTCTAGTCCAGGGGTTCTCGAAGTTGTCGATATCGACCCCTAGGGGTCGATGGAACCACCCAGGGGGTCGATGAATACCCAAGGGGTCGAATGGGGTCGATGAATATCCAGGGGTTCCCGTCCTGTAGTAAGAAAATTACAAAATGTACCCCTACTAGCCCTCCCCATCCCACGCTTTCCATCCACTCCCACGCCTATCCCCGCTCCAGACAGGGCTGATACAGGAATCATTTGTGTTTTAGTTTCGTACTGGGTTAGTGATGTTTTTCCCCTTGGTCAGATCATTAATGTAAACTACTACTACTACT
This sequence comes from Alatinidae sp. Z8VKAUB7J3, assembly GCA_010016025.2. Taxonomy (NCBI): domain Eukaryota; kingdom Metazoa; phylum Cnidaria; class Cubozoa; order Carybdeida; family Alatinidae; species Alatinidae sp. Z8VKAUB7J3. Next base: position 2,956,947 of record JAAAKM020073195.1, on the reverse strand, counting down.
ACTACTACTACTACTACTACTACTACTACTACTACTACTACATTGTTGATTTTTTATTAACTTCACATTCCAGAATACACGTTTCAAAAATCATTTCTACATTCCAAATCATTAGGTCTCGTCTTATTTTCGATTTTAACTCTTTTCTTATGATAAATCCTAATCCACCATGCTGATGGTGTTTTCTACTCTCGTGAACAAAATCATAATCAAAAAACTTTACATCATTAATATTTCTATCATTTAAGAAAGTTTCGTTTACCGCTAAAGCTTCAATTTTATTTTTATTAATTATGTCATTTATGAACTCAATGCTATTAAGTAAACCTCTGCAGTTAAAGCTAGAAAAACGTACATTACTGCATGTGGGGATAGAATCATCCATAAATGAATATTTGTTTTTCGGGCTATCTTCCAAAATTACTGCTTCATCATACTTCACATCCTTCATGCATTCCAGTATATCAAAAGGTCAGGCAAGATCAGGCAAGATCAGGTAAATTATGTACATTTAATATCATAGATCAACAAAAAAGCCTCACTCCAGTTAATCAACAATTTAACAAAAGACCACTCAAAAAAGAAAACTAAGCTAAGCACATATAGCGACCGCATACGTCAGAGAATTCACGAGACACAGCAAGGCTTTGGCGAATTTATTTATGAATTTCGGGATACCAAATACAGTAATAAGCGATAACAGAAGCAGCTTTACTTCGAATATTACTAAGGAATTGACGAATTTCCTAAACATAAAATCACCCGCAAGTTAACACAAAGATAGGAAACAGGCATAAGATACTTTCAAATGTTTTAAGTATCTACACGAAGGACAATAGAACGAGTGGGACCAATTTTTACCCTTTTTAACAAATGTGATCAATAGCGCGTTCTTCGAGGTGACAAAGGAAAGTCCTTTTTATACATCGTATATAAATATATATAGTCCTTAAGATGTATAGTCCTTTTTATATATTTTATATATTTAGTCAAGACATTATTATAATGATACTGAAGATTAAAAACAAGAGTTTATTAATAGAATGAGAAAAACCTACAAAATGGTAAGGCAAGAACTCTAAATTAAGTCAAGAAGTCAAAAATATACCAAATATTTAGGGTGAAATAAATTTCAAAGTAGGAGATTGTGTTTACCTAAAGAATGAAACAAAAGCTGAAGGCGAGAAACTCTCCAATACATTTTCTGGTCCCTACAGAATAATGAAAAATATGACAATGATTTTACGTTCAAAATCGTAAACCTCGACCCAGGGAAAATTTACAAGACCCTGTCAGTCTAATAAAGAGAGCCAAGTTTCCAGAAAGATGGGTGTCGCAACACACGATAACTGATTCATCAGATACTGAAAATAATCCACCTCGTTCAAGATTATGAGAATTGAAGCCTTTAATTTCAACCAAGGTCATTTTGAATGACCTTGCAAGGGATTAGAAGTGGTCCAAACTCTTCTAATCCCTTGTATATGTGTGTGATTCCTCAGTGCCCCAGACCCATTAAGACAGGGACTAGACAGGAAGCTATCATTTCCCGAACCCTGTTTAATAATAGTGTCCTGGACGCTCAGGCAAAATGTCTTCCTTCTTGTATTATTGGGGGAATCGATGTTTCTCTTATTTGTTATGCTGATGACATCTTGAATCTCAAGCGTACGATCCAACGCATTCACCAGAATTTCAAAATCCTCAAAGATGAATACTCAAAATCGGATTGTCTTTTAATCCTGATAAAACAGAAGTTGTCCTTTTCAATTGGCAAAATCCCTCTACTTCTCTCTTAAATCTGGACGATTCTTTTATCAAACCGGCAGACAATATTGCATACTTGGGCCTTCTAATTGGCAAATCAATTGGCAACACACGTCGTTTGCTGATAGTAGTAGTAGTAGTAGAATAATTTTATTGAAAATAATCATTTTCATACAATAGCAAAACGAAAGCGGAGCTTGCGAGGATGTGCTATTTACCGAACCCAACATAACAACAAACAACGAAACACTATAATACAAAATAAATATAAAACCCCAAAACAATACGCTATACGTACGATATCTGTTACAATTGTCATAATTTTCATTTTTTGGCAAGCGTGGCATGCTTACCACAACTGTTATACTTATCACAATTCTTGCAATTGGCATACCTGCTATACGTACGATATCTGTTACAATTGTCATAATTTTCATTTTTTGGCAAGCGTGGCATGCTTACCACAACTGTTACACTTATCACAATTCTTGCACTCTAGCGTCCATTCTTGCGTCATGCCTGCCATACTTACCACAACTGTTACACTTGTCATAGTTCTTGCACTTGGCATACCTGTTATACTTACGATATTTGTTACACTTGTCACAACTTTGTATTCTTGTTAAGCGTGCCATACTTACCACAACTGTTAAATTTATCACAATTCTTGCAATTGGCATACCTGTTATACTTACGATATCTCTTACCCTGGCATAATTTGCACACTTGCCATACCTGCCTTACTTTTATTTCCTGTACCAATTGTCATTCCTGTTACACTTGCCACACTAGACATATCTACTACATGTGCGTCATTGGTAGCTACTGGAAGCTGCCTGTTCGTAGCTGACCACAATAGAAAAAATATTGTGAACGTTTTTATTTTCAACCGGCCCTTTTTATTAGGTTTTATTCGTTTCTTTATAATCCCAACTGGCTCTGTTTTATACACAAAACAAACCAAATATTACGTATGAATGATGTTGTGTCAGAGCGTGAGACTTAGTGGGAAAGCAAATCCCTGTTGGAAAAAATGTTTAGAAAATTCATATATCTCACCAGGAAATAATGTTAACAGCACGAGCAAAAATTAACGATGACAACAATCCCAGTACGACATTCTGCATTGTTCTTAGTAATTTAAGGTAAACGTTGTCTACAGTTATATGTAATTGCTGTCACGAGACGATTGAAAGATTTCATCAGCATAAAAAAAGTTCAAGAAAAATATTTTTGTGAGTGAATTGAAGTAAGTGGTATAGCAACCAATCAGTCAAAAATGTTTCCTATTTTATTCCTCAACTCATAATTAGCTGTGGGTGATCAGGCAGCTGTCATTAGTTTGTAACTTTCATCACATTTTACTCTTATTGTCAAAAAAATTGTTTCTACGAGTTAAATGCTCGTTAAAATTATTAACTTGATTGTCTACTTTGTGAGCCCAAAATTAATCTGAAATCACTTCTGACGGCAAATAATAACGGTTAAGCCTTTCAGTGAAACCTACTGTATAATTATTGTAAGTGCTATAGGCAATGATTATCTCCATTGTAACCTTGATGGGTTACGGTTACCCTATATAAAGAGTTTGGAAGTTCATTTAACCACTAATTACTAAGTTAACCACTAAAAACACATTGATATGATGCGATAAAAATGTTTGCATGGCTGAATAAAATGACTAGCTCAAAACACGTCATTTGTATTAAATGCATCGAAGTGTATGCACTGAGCTTTTAGCTCCATAGAAAGTTTGCTACTAGGAAAATCTGGAAGCGAAAGCTTAGTTTTATAGCATGCGTGCTAGGACACACATAACACTATCTCAAACGCATAGCTAGGGGAAAATAGGAGGCAATGGCAGTCCTAATATTGCTGCTTGCCACAGCATCAAATTTCCCTTTTCTGAAACATCTACCCCATATTTCACTTACGAAAATGGCCACTTTCGGAAAGTTTAATCTATTTTTATCTTTGTAGATAAAGCAGACACTATATGAATATATAAAAACTCAATACGAAAGGCCAGCAAGACAGGGTGGCAATTGACATTGTAAGCGTCTACTACAAAGGCGATCAAAATAGAATTTCTGTCAGCTCTATGAGTATGTTATTTTTATCTTAAATTTGGAACAAATTTGTAAACTTTTGACCTTTTTACTTTACTTCGTTGTTTTTTCTTATTATTCGGCAAAATTTTAATTGAAAGTTTCAAACATTTGAGGAATATTGTTATTAATTCTGTAGATTGAGTAAAGAAACTAGCTCAGTAGCTTCTACTCTTTTCTATTCCTATGGTCCATGAACAGTAACCTGTGGTATTATTGAAATTAATGATATACTTCGCCGCACAAATAATGTTTATGAAGGCTATCAGCATTAATTTTACTGATAGTATATTCTGCTGCGGCATTAATAGCCCTTGGGAGGTGGAGATGCCGAGGACCCCTTTTTGTATGTGAATTTTGTTTCTATTAGTGTTTTGACACTTGTGCAGACCCATGTTATGACAGTGGCAGCGTCAAAGGAGGTCTTAGGAGATTCAGTCCTTCCACTTAAATGAAGGGTGCTTGTAGTCTATTGTAAATGTAAAAATGCCTCGCAGCTTTTACCACCCAACAGGTCACAGAATATAACCACGTGCTAAATGTAATTTCTACCCCTATGTTTGTTACACTACTATCACGTGAACACGGAGTACCCAATCGCATAAAACAAATGATAATGGTCATATTATAGACACCAGAGACATTGTATCAACTTTGATCATTTTTCTATATTTCGATCGGGACACACTTGGGAAGGAAACTATTTTAGTCAAAGAAGACGACAGATGCGCATCTATTGTCACTAAAAAAGACGATTGGTGCGCACTTACTCTTAAAGTATTTTAGCTCTTTAACACTTCTCAATTGAACGCCGTTTCATATGAAACATCTGAATTTACTACATCAAATCTTAACCCCTTTCCCCTTTTCACAAGCCCAAGAATATTTTGAAGCCCTTTTTTATCACTTATATTATATAGGTATGTTATTATTGTAAGGCTCTTTTCAACTCAAAATGAAAGCAGTACATATTTTGTGTCTTTCACAATAATATTCCACGCTGCGTCGTTTTGAACATCAAGCTTTGATGTAAGTAGCATTGCGACATTTTTTATCAAACATCATGTCAGTTTTTTCGTATTAACCGGCTAACATGACAATTTGTAGGCAGCGAATGCCAAAACGTATGCTAACCAATTAGAATACCAACTCTTTGTGCGACAGCCCGTACTTTTAGCTGTAAAACCAATCGACGACTAGAGAGCATAAATCGATGTAAATTTCAGAGCAATATCGTTTTCAACTAATATTGCTTGGCAAAGGTATTGAAATATTTATGTCAAGTATTATTTTGTTAAAATTTGTATTGATTAACAAACAATGTTAACTAGCTACCATAGCAGTGCGTAAAAACATGTGCACTGTGAGGCAATGTATACCAATTTTAACCATAGCTGTCATTATCTTTGTTTCCCTTTACTCATGGTAACCGTATAATTCTTTGACTTTCACTGCCGCGAAGGCTAATAAAACCAAAATACGTAACTCGGACCAGTTCTTTACTTTACAGTACTACTAAGTCGGTATTTACTGTCAATCACTATAACGGGACAAAAGTACATTTTAGATTTTTCTCGTGCGTCCTAAACGTTGCTTTCGGGGGACGTAGTATCAGTACCAGGCCTGGCCTTGATACATAAGGGGCAAAAATGTTGGAAAAAGCAAGTACATCTTTAAACTGGGGGCAGACAAGGTCTTGCAAACGCTGTAAGCGGAAAATCTTGTGAAAATTGGTTTTTTGGCACTCTAAAAGAAACCTAGTGTGGTAATGCTCCACTATTTGAGAATTATATATAATTGCAATGTGTCTGCTGAGAATATATGTATATATATATTTCAATATTTTGTTGTAACTGAGAAAAATATTACAATTTAAGCTGCAGATTCTAACTTAATGCCCTGTAAAAATTTTTTAGTCCCTAGGCAAAACTCTTATGTCTCAAAACTACATGAAATTTAGTCCTATCGGCAGCCAACGGGCCAATTACGCTGAGGTGAAAAATTGCCGTTCATTTTTTATTATTCTTAGCCTGTCCTGCAAGCTATTACTTCTAGATGACCTCCACAATTCCTTCAACGCTCTACGATGTTGTGCTATTTGCATTTGCTCGTTACCGTCTACTACCTTCTCCTCGGTCTTTCTAGTCTTATCCTTCTCTATTTAGGCGTTCATTCTATCATCTTGTCAGGCCATTTAGTGTTGCTTGCGAATTTTTGCTACAGCGTGGACGCCATATTCCTCTGTTTGTAACCATGTATGCTACATCCATTACTCAAAGTCAAGCTCAACTTTTGATGGCATTGTACAGAACCCATACCAGAGGTGAGAGAATTAAATGGTCATGCCTCCTCTGATAAAGTTTTCCCCTCTTCTTAAAATACTCCCAAGGTACTCTTCTATAAAATTGCTATCTTGAAAAGAACACTAGAGAAGTAGAAAATATGTCACCACCGGAGATCGAACCCGTGACCCACACTTTCGCGGCGTGCGCTCTACCAACTGAGCTAGGTGACCTCCGATGTTAACTTTTATTTCTCTAGTTGCCACATTAGCTCCTAATCAGCAACCAGTGGAAATCGACATCCAGCTCAACGGAATTGGAGACCAGCCTCTCTGCTCCCTGTGACTGGTAGAGCGCACGCGGGGAAAGCGTGGGTCACGGGTTGGATCCCCGGTGGTGACATATTTTCTATTTCTCTAGTGTTCTTCTCAAAACTAACATTTCAAATTCTCTCTTCTCGATAAATTGCTATCATTGTTAAAGACAAATGTTTTAGTCGGATGAAAACCTTGCAGGTCGCTTCTAATGATTTTTCTTCAAGAATACTGGCTCAAAATATCGTAACATCTCTAAAATTGTTAGTAAATGTTTCTTCCCTATACACATCAAATGTTCAACAATTTGATGAAAATTTTTTATACACAACTTGAGTAACTCAAAAAGACAGTGATAAGCTGAAAGCTACCCTGAATTGTTTCTCGTAGAAAGCAATTTGGAGACTGGTAACCAGCGACAAGAAAGTGCGCGAAAAGTTAACCACGGTTTTCCAAAACTTGAATTGAACACTGTTTTCATTCTGTATCCTTCATTCGTCGAAGTTTATTGTGTTGGAACAGGATGGAAATTTTAAATCACAATGAAGGTGAGTGAAATAATCAGAGATGTTTAGTTTGTATTACAGACGTTGAAAAATAGTTGTAAAAAAGGACGTTGTGATACTGCAGAACTTTTACTGGTAATGAAAAAGAATGAAGATCGGTTTGGAGCGAGCATAGTTTACGTTGAGTTTTATGTACTTTATGAAAGGTCAATACAAGTGCAACGATAGCTACAATACTTTCAATTTGCAAGAACAAGGATAAAACCCTTGATTTGATGTCTTCTATTTGATTTGAAGGTTTTCGTCTTGAGGTTATTTGGTAAAATATCTCTTTAACGATCTTCTTGTCGTAACGTGTGGCGGTCTGAAGAATTCGCGAAGGCATTATATTTTGTAAACCTATGGGTCTGTACACTCCAAAGTTGGCCTAAACTGTTAGCGCTAGAGAAGGGGGGCGAAAGTATTTAAATTAAAACTTTTATAGCGACTTCAATTCTGTTTTTCACCGTCGTCAGTCGCCGTGCAAACCATTTAACGTTTTCTTGCGTATAGGTGGTCTATTCCACTTTTGAGCTGTTTTGTTTATCCTGACGTGAAGGGAAAAGTTACAAATCGTGTCTAAATATCCTCATCAGTGATAACAGCTCTTTTCTGCTTTTAGACTAAAGCCAACAGAGAGAAGATGCCCAACATGGATTCTCTTTTAACAGGTAAAGCTACTGGTAATATACTTTCAGTACACTTATTTTTTGTATAAGAAACTATTTTATATGAAACCAGGACACAATCTCCCCAAAATCTAAAAAACTCGAGGGCTGGATGGGGCTGCTCTAAGAAACCTAAAAAATCTCTGAAAGCGGTTTAGACAGTTTGATAACTGGTTTTTTCATAAATAGGCTAACCTGGAACAGAAAGTACCCTAAATGAAGTGTGACTTTACTTTATTAACCCTACCTAGAACCGGGAGGGGGGGGGGCTAGTAGGCCCGCGGCTGTGAATACTGTTTAATATCTTTTTAATGGCTTCTTCTAAGTCGCTAAAACTTTCTGACTTTTCCTAACTTTTATCTGGCAAACTTTTGGTAAGAAAAATTTGGCCGTCACGGCCTGTGGTCTGTGTCGTTTTATCTCCAGCTTAAGAGTCTCCTCAACTGTCCAGTCTGCTTCTTTCTTCCATAAAACTACAAATGGGCAGTCTGGGCAATGGCGTTTATGTTCTTGCCTATAACCAAATTGAGAGAAAGAACAGTGAGAATTGAGATGACATAAGGCGACAGCACTTGAAACCCTCTTAAAAGTCAATACTTAAGTACCTGGCAATCATTGAAGAACATATATGCTACCAAATTCTTCGTCTAAATTTGTACGTAGGACCTGCGGCAAACGTCGAGGTGTTACTATCGGTTGGGATTTGGGTCGATGTGGGCCCTGCCAGACCGTCATCAAGCTACCACATCAACAACAACCTTGTAGTATACGCATCGCATCATTGAATGTTGGCACCATGTCGGGTAGAACTAACGAGGTGGTTGAAACCTTGGGGAGAGGAAGAATTGACATCTGCTGCTTGCAGAAACCCGAGTGCTTGCTCAGCCAGAATGATCACGGGCAAAGACTGTCATTACAAGTTCTTTTGGACCGGTGACAGATCTGCACTCTGAGGGGTTGGCTTCCTAGTGACTGAAAACCTTGCTGACAAAGTCCTCTCAGTTACAAGAACAGACCAACGACTGATGAGCATTAAAGTACTCGCGGAGGACAAAATCATTCACCTGCTCTGTCTATGCTCCACAGACGGGCAGACTACAAGAAGAGAAGGGCAGTTTCTACGACGTTCCTCTGGATCACATCTCAGCAGTGCCTGCATCACAACACCTAATAATTGGAGGAGACTTCAACGGCCACATAGGTAGAACAGTGGCTGGCTTTAATGGTATCCATGGAGGCCATGGATATGGCACGTGCAATGATGATGGTATCAGGATCCTTGAGCTATGCGCTGCTCCCAGCTTGGTCATTACCAACACCTTCTTCGAAAAGCCTGACAGTCAAACAATCACATACAGGTCAGGGGATACACGCACAAAAGTAGACTACATCATTGCCAGAAAGTGTGACCTGAAACATGTACGAGACGTGAAAGTGATTGGCAGTGAAGAATACGTCACCCAGCATAAACTCCTTATTTATGACCTCAAGTTGAAGTCCCGACACAATGTGCCGCGCAAGTTACCACCCATCCGACGCATCTGGAGACTGAAGCAGGAGGGCGTACAGAATAGGTTTCGAAACAAGGTGTCAGAGACCCTCAGCACCATGGATGTGGCTACGGAGGACACTGAACTCCAGTGGGGTACCCTCAAGAGCTTACTCCTCACAGCATGTGACGACAGCTGTAGATGGACCAAAGGTAGTAGGATCAGGCCTTGGGAGACCTGGTGGTGGAATGAAGAAATTGAGGCAGCCATCAAAAACAAGATGGAAGATGGAAGCAGAGAAGCCTACTGCACTGCAAAGAAGAGGGCAAAGACTGCTGTATACCATGCCAAGAAGAGCGTCCAGGAAAAGAAGTTCCAAGACCTTGAGAGCAGAGATGGCAAGAATTACATCTTTAAACTTGACAAGCAGTTGAAAGGAGAAAATCAAGACATCATTGGAGAAAAGTGTGTGAAGGACGATGAGGGAAATCTCGCCTTCAGTGATGAGGAGAAGCTCAATGCCTGGAAAAACCATTATCAAAAGCTGCTGAATGAAGAATTTCCTAGGTCCCCTGAGCACCTATCTGCCCATGAACCTGTACAGGGCCCACCAATCCTGGTTAAGGAGGAAATAGTTTACAAGGCTGTCAATACCATGAAATCAGGCAAGGCAGCTGGACCCTCTGGCATAGTAGGCGAGATGATCAAGTGTGCTGGCCAAAGCATCGTTCCTCACATCACCTCATTGATTAACAATATCATCACCAACAGCAAGATTCCTCATGAACGGAACCTTTCATATATCATTAACTGCTACAAAGGAAAAGGGGACCCGCTGCTCAGGAATAACTACCGAGTATAGGGAGAACGCCAAGAAGGAAACTACAATTGTGACAACGTTTCGTCTTTTCTTAAAGACTTCGTCAGGTCCTAAGAATGTTCCACGTTTTGGAGGATAAACGGGTGACTACTCTTGAAAATTCAAGGTCTCCCTTTATCCTCAACGAATAGACGGTCTTTATAGCAAATGCCGCCGAGCTTGAAGAATGTTCCACGTTTTGGAGGATAAACGGGTGACTACTCTTGAAAATTTAAGGTTTCCCTTTACCCTCATCCAAGGTCGTTATAGCGAATGCCGACGAGCTTGAAGAATGTTCCACGTTTTTGGGGATAAAGGGGTGACTACTAATAATAATTCAAGGTCTCCCTTTACCCTCGACGAATAGACGGTCTTTATAGCGAATGCCGCCGAGCTGGAAGAATGTTCCACGTTTTGGAGGATAAACGGGTGACTACTCTTGAAAATTCAAGGTCTCCCTTTATCCTCAACGAATTGACGGTCTTTATAGCAAATGCCGCCGAGCTTGAAGAATGTTCCACGTTTTGGAGGATGAACGGATGACTACACTTAAAAATTCAACGTCTCCCTTTACCCTCGACGAATAGACGGTCTTTATAGCGAATGTCTTTTGTTTGCCTACACCTGGTTTCAACAAACACTCCAAGTTCGTCGAAGATATGCTGTTCTACAAACCCATAAAGGTGACCACTATCCCTCAAGAAATTTGCGGTACCATCGTGGGTAACCTTAGAGATCATGACATTCCAATCTTTTATAATATGTGGTCAGCTGATAATAGTACCCTAAGATAACGATGATCGGCCGTCGAAATGTTAGAGACAAACATGACAACTTTGCATTGCATCGATGACTCTAGAAGGGTCCACAGTCTTTGATGGCATCAACGATATGAATAATCTGGTGACTAGGACTCTCAGTTTAAGACGTTGCTGTTGGAGGGACGGGGCATACTTCCATTTCGCAGAAAGATTGAAGTTGAAATTCATTTAAATCAGTAATTTTTAAGGCCAAACTTTAGCAAAAGGGATAAGTAGAAAATAGGTAGAAGATCAGTTGTCAACGAGAAATTAACAAGACGATGTAGCTTTAAGAAATGGTGAAAATAGTTATATCAACAAATTCTGGCAAACTGACTTTACGTTTATGGGTTTTTTGTCATATATACAGCTGCGCTAATTGGAAAAGTATTTTCTTTGTACTTTATTATACAATTTAAATGAGGCATTATTAGTCCCACGACAGAATCAGCAATAAATTTCGCTGTATTTCTTTTCAAGAATTTTAATAATTTCTTAACAGGGTATGTTGTGGGAACAAGGTGTTTGTCCCCACCTACCTAGTTTGCAATGTGGCTGATCACACGCCTGCCTGCAGGCCTCCTCTTGATCAAGCTGTAAAACATGGGGCAAACTAGTGAATTTTATTAAAGGGCATTCATTCAATGCCCATAAGACTTTTACAAAGTTCCGAAAGGACTTACGGCTTAAACACCCTTTCTGCCATTTGGAGATACGATCACTGTTGAAAAGCTATTGCCTTCATTGAGTTGTGGCTCTGTATGGAACTTTGGCGAGCATCAGTGACAGACGTGAACTATTTGTATTTTAAAAAGATGGTTAGTTTAGATAGGGTATTTGGGGAAAACTAAAGAAACTGAATAGGGAACTACATGGAAAACAATAAAATGGAATAAACGACCAAGATCACTAATTTTACTAAAAAGTTGTTTGTCGTGAAAGCGAGACTCGGTCAGCTAGTCATGACATAGTTCAGGGGGGGAGGTACTTGTGGTAAATACCTGGGCAAAAAAGGGGGTACTTTTGGTTTTGAGGAAAAATTTGACAAGAGGGACGACCACCCCCACAAACTTGATCAAAAGTACCCAAGGTACTGTTGGTTTTTTAGTAAAATTAGCAACCTACACCCCCACCCCCCCTATTGGATCACCGTACTCAGTCGAAACACGCCTTAAATCCACATTTAACTTTACCTTACCCGGGATTTCGAAAGTGCTCCATGTCCAGGGGCTGTATTCTCCCCTCTTATATATCTTAGGAACTAGTGAAATGGCTCTGAGATTTATCTACTACATATGTACTACTCATCCTCATTGGGCCCACAAGGACACTTAAGGCCAGCCAGAAACGGATGCCATAGACTGCAATCTGACACAGGTACCATATGCTTCATCCTAGTTCATTTCTGTTTTACTTTACATGGTTCCAACTTCTAGAGTCATGTAATTTGTATCAAGGTTTCATGTCTCTGCACATTTAAGGACTTGTATTTTTTCATTGGTACTCTTATTTTCTGTAAGGACCTAATTGTTCACATTGAGTGGAGCATTACCACAATAGCTTGCAATTTAATGGAGCTGAATATGTATATGTCTGGCACTGATGAAGGCACAAAGCTAAAACAAATAAATATTATTTAATTAATTTCCCCGTTCCCAGTGACTGGAGGAGAATTCGCAAAAGATTGACACTAAAAATCTCAGCCTTAGCTTATTGAGCCTGGTGGCTCAATGGTTGAGGCGTTGGTTTAGTAATCATGAGGTCCTAAGACTTTTATCTAGGCAATTTTAAATGTAAACAGGTTTATTGTAAACAGGTTTTATTGTCTTAGATGCTTTATTTAAGGACCAGGACTTCAACTGTTCAGTGCCTACAGTAAAACTGGTATCATAGAGCTCAATAAAAGATAATTATGAAAGCAAAGCTTTCAGTTACTTGCAAAACCTGATGTCCACCAACATCATCTTTGCCCATATTATTAATTTAGTGCCATTTATTGCTTTAGTTCTTGCTGCAGATCCCAACACTTCATCTTGCAGTAGTGAATTACTGGTCAGAAACTGAGGACATGTGCATTCATTCTCTTTAAGTTATTGATTACCATTGACCCAAAGCAGAACTGTTATGACTTATTTTATTGGATAGACAATACGCAATTCTCAGAAATTATGTGATTCAGGTGCTTTATGGTCACAGTGACACTAATGCATTCTCTCATAATGCATTTTGTCTTCCAGAATCAGTTTTCATTCAGAAGGGAGGATTTGAAATGTTAATATACAAATTGTGACTGCTAATGAAATACTAGCTACAGGTTATCAAAACAAATCGATCCATGGTGGTGACATATTTTGTATTTCTCTAGTGTTCTTTTCAAAACAACCAGTTTGTATTTCTTTCATATCTTGATGCATGCACCATGATTAGTAGAGAACAATTTGGGACTGGAGATTTGTGTGCTCATTGTATAACTCAGTCTTCCCATAGGGAGCCTGAATGGTTTTACTTTGTGCGAAGAATGCACTTAAGCAATCCTTTTGAATTACTATGCTGTATGGTTGCATTTCATGCGTGACCTCCTTTAGTATCCAATTCACTTTAGTATAAAAGGTGACAGACCATTTATCAAAGACTATTCTTTATGGTTACCAAACGTGATAGGAAGATACTAGCATGCCAACATCAATCATGCCACAAATAGCTTAATATTGGCCCAAGTTGCCACAAGATTCAATTTCCTGCTGGAATGTAGTAATAACAAGGGCAGGGAGTTTTGATTGTAGATTGTTAAGTCGTGGTGTCAGTCACACAGGTTTAAAATCTGTTAGCATTACTTAATTGTTTGTATTTCTAAATACATTGGCTTTTATTGGAGTAGTTCTCGTCAAGAATGGTCACACAGTAGAAGTCATTTCATGTTTACAGTTTTTCCTTACTTACCTTCTTCCCATCCATCCATCCATCCATCCATCCATCCATCCATCCATCCATCCATCCATCCATAATAGGTCCAGCTATAGAATGGCCAGGTTTCGTATTTTGGGAGTAAGGCCAATTTGTATAGACTGGTTATATTTGGTGCATTAAATAGTATCCAGTTGCGGTAGTCATGGACCCTCTAACTTTGTTTATTGTGACACCTTTAGCTCCAGTAGATAAATGACTGACTCTGAGTGACTCTAAGAAAATTCTACAATATGCATTTAAAATAACAGGAAAAGATTTATTTTATTTTGAAATAGGTACTAACACTTTACATATTGGGACAATGCAGAAAGGGTGCCAAATCTTGCAAGAAATTTTCAGTATCATGCAATAGGATGTTTTTCATCTAGTGACAACAAGTTGGAGGTTACCCTATAAAGTATGTAAATAATTTACAACAATGAGTCTAAACCTCATGATGTTTTGATACTCTCACAAAAACTGCCCAAATGTCCCGTACGACATGTATGGAATCGCCCATGGATCCATGGATCCATCCCTGTTATTCATGATATCAGATTTGACTTTTTGATTTGAAGGCGTTCATTGATTAGTTCCCTCCAATTCTTCATGGGTCTTCCTCTGTCTACTCTTACATCCACATTGCTGATATGTATGTGCCAAAAATTATTGTTTATCATAAATAGAACCTAACATTAGTTAAGAGACTTAACAGTAAACTGGGACCCTGTCTTTAGCAGTTGACATAATATTCAGCTGAATTCCTGGTATAGAAAAAGTCAGTCACACAAACTTGCTTTGTTCTGTTGTTGAGGTCAAATGGATGAGATCCCTCCCTATTGGAAACCACTCTTGTCTTAATTCCCTGTTGGAACAGTTCCATGACATCTAACATGTTTTGCCAAGCTTCTTAAGTACCTTGCAAAGAGCTGATCAGTTAATAGTGTCAAATGCTTTCGTGAGATCCACAAACACCATATACAACTCTTTGTTTTTCTCTCATACCTTTTCTGCAAGCTCACAAAATGAAAAGATCACGTTAATTTGCCAAGGCCAGAATGAAAACCACATTGCAACCCAGGGTAGATTTGGTTTATGGGATGCTTGATAATCCTGTTAATTATCAGTTATGCCAAGATTTCACTAGTGATAAAAAGACGTTATATGCCATTCCTATGAACTTTGTCCTTATAAAGGTGCTATATCAGCATCTCTAACGTCTTGAGGTACCATTCCAGCTTTCCAGATTTCAAGGAACAGAGCAAGTAATTTCCTTGCCAGCTTAATCCCACCATATTTATAAATCTCTGTCAGTATTGCATTCCTACCCAGTGCCTTACCTAATGAAATCTGTTTAATTGCCTCGTTTGCTTTTTGAATACCAGACAACAAAGAGCATTGTAATATTTTAGGATGTTTCAGAATGGATGAGATTGCATCTTCATTTCTGACCAAGCTTGAGTTAAGAACACTTTCAGAGTGTTTTTTCCGTCGTTTCAGAATAACCTACTTATCTTTGAAAAGAGTTGTTCCATCATTTTACATCACGGGAGTAACACCATTCTCCCTAGCACCAAATGCAGTTCTAAGACAATTATATATTAAATGATTTTGGGTTCTTCTTAACAGTGCCTTCTTGAAGTTCTGCAGCCTTTGCAAACTACCAAGCTTCTTTCATTGCCCTCAGAGCTTTTTGTACTTGGCTTTTGCATCTGCTATTCTTCTTTTCTGAAGAGTTTCTATCATGTATCCAAACTTTATGACTGATTTGCAGTTGCTGTATCAACAATTTGGCATCTGTATGATCATCATCAAACCAATCTTGGGTGTTTGCAAAGAGGAATTCCAAGGACCTCTAGTGATGAACTCAATGTTGCATGGCGGAGTGTCTTACAAGACACTTCATCACACATCATTCAATATGTCAACACACAAAAGTGATGTTTCACTCTTTTCAGCCAACTCAGCTTTTTTCTCATCACTTCATAGTAGCAACATGTTGATGCATTTGGGCATGGATGATCATGTAACACATCTCTGTACCAACTGCAGTGACACCTTGCTATGAAAGATGCATGGTCTGATAGAGATAATATGTGGCATGGAAGATCTTGTCATTTGAAAGTCTCTTATGACTACCCTCTATCTCGAACTTCTCTCCATCTCGAACAAAACGCTTGGTCCCATGGACATTTACGTACCCTGTGAGCTATTTTTATCTCTTTATCTCGAACTTCTCTATCTCGAATTTTTCTCTATTTCGAACAAAAGTCTTGGCATCTTGCGTATATTTCTCTCTCTATCTCGAACATTTTCCTACCCAAGGGTGTATTTACACAACAAATAGAATAAAAATGTTATAAAAACTGCAACAAGATGCGAATGCGGTACATGATGACGACTGACAGCACTCTGTGAAATTGTCACTATTTAACATCTGCCAGACCACCCTGTATTGTTTCTGAATGAAAACCCATGTCCGGGTACACTTTCAAGACTTGCATTTGAGAAATTACAGATCGTTATATTTAATAAGAGTTTTCTGTTACCTACGACGACATTCGAGAGTCTAGTGCTTCAACAAAATTTTAGACCAGTCGTTGCTTCGGCTAGCAAGATTTCCAAGACGGTGAAGTCTGTACTTCCTCGTTAACTACGCCCTAAAATATTCCTCGACTCATTTTACAAGGAATGTAGTGCAAAGTACACTCTGCTACAGTCCACAACTAAAAAGAATACCGACTTGTTCCATCATCAATATCTCGATCATAGAATCAAAACAAACCACAATTCAACAAAACGATGACATATCAAGGAAGTGCTATTAGTCGAAAAGATCGGAAAATTCATAACAAACGAGACTTTCTGGCTCTGGTCACTGGTTATGCTAATGGGAAAAATGTTATTAGTAGCATCAGGTTGCACTGATGTTTAAAAAATCTGATGATAAACGAATATTTAAATAACAGAGTTTGATCATGACGAAGATAATCTCGATCGGAAAATCAAAACAAACCCAAAATGATGCGTGGCAAACACTTCAAGAAAATGTGAGGAAGCTGAAATATCATAGCTTCTGTTTAGCTTTCGACAAAGAAATATCTAATCATCGAAAACATTTGGCAGCAATTTTAACGAACTGATCTTTTAAATCCTAGTAAGAAAATTTGGCGGTAAAATTCCATCTGTACGAACGTAGGTTCGATTGAGGACGTTGCTCTCAACGGGCGGTCACGAGTGAAAACACAAATTTCGTGTTGCTGTTTTGTTCCCCAGAGCATAATCATACAAGCATCTGAACCTGGGCCTATTCAAATCAGCAGAAACTTGAATCATTTTACTATCAAGAGAAACTGCAGCCAGAGTTTAACCTGCAGATGATGAAATCTGCGTGAAGGTGAGCAGTGTTTGCACTTAACGACCCGCTGTAAAACGACATGGCAAACAATTCATATCGTTATCGTCACCGCTTACCTGTTTATCGAGTCAAAGAAAACAAAAATAATACCATAATACCAAATGATGGCATTTGAACGAATAACACCCGCAAGTTCTCAATTAGACACCGGAAATGTTACTTGTTTGCTGAAGAAGTCTCGAGTACGTGTCGCAGACAAGACATCATCAACGCGTCAGAGTTAACTCGGTCTCCTTCCAATTCAAGGAAACAGAAATCAAGTTTACTATAACAAACGTAAAATAACGAAGCGATACGTGAATGGATTAAAATTATACTCACTTTCAACCAACGGAGCAGTCCAGCATGTAGATAACTCGAACAGGATTACAACCAGAACACTAACTCGTGCCATCATTTGACAGTTATCAAAGACAGATCTTGGCCAGAAAAAGGTGTTAGGGTCAACCACTGTAAATCAGACTTAAAATGCTTCCAAATAAGAAACAATCAACTGCTGCACATACGATCACTTTCACACTAACAATGTTTACGTTCTCGATCGCCAACGACAGCTAAAGAATTATGTTTGCTTTCGTAGAGCGTTGCAATATCATCGGTTCAGATCGGTAGCTAGTTCACAATACTGAACGAAATCCAAATGATGGAAAACTTTAATCGCCTTTGTGTGATCACGTGAAAGCCACTGATTGATTCTATTCTTTGGAGTAGGCCGAGCGAAACTCTGACACAATATCCGGTTACTAAAGACGAGAAGGGGGATGCTCGACAGCGGCTTCTTGAGGCACAGCGAGCAATATGAATCATAGAGATTTTATTTCGCGACGACGTATGCAATTTTTTGATTACAGTAGTGGATGATGGTTCCCCCTCAAAATACGCAAGCGATGCTTAATTTTAAAAAGAGATGAGAAAGACGGCAATTTGATAGCTCAAAGTTATGATGAAATCACTAGCCCAGACCCTAAACGAATCCTCTTGATAGTCGTCAGCACATGATGGGTTTTCAATCAAATGCTGTCCTATGGCCCAGTCAGTTTTGGGATCTGTTAACTTGACTTTGTTTACGCGATTAGATAAAATTTTGGAAACCTGACTGCGTCTACTAATGAAGGCCGACAGATGTTGCGCGATTCTGTCATGTAACCTCTGCGATGTACGACCTATATATTCGCTCGCATAGCGACACTTAAGCAAAAGAGACTTAACATCAAAACTAACCATAATTAAATTATTAGAATCGGGAGTAGAATTACGAATGTCCGTTAGAAAAGAAAAGGTGTCCTTAAGAGAAAATTGATGAGAAGAAAAGTGTGTTAAAATTTTCGCAAGATGTTCTGCTATTTTATACGAATGTGTCTTCGTAACGGAAAGAATCGCTCTCATTGGTAAACCGGACTTGTAGACCTTCGGAAGACCATAGAGTAAACCAGGTCGTGAACCAACTGGCCGCATTTGCTTGTATATAGTCTCCGAGAACACGCCTTGTTTGAACAGTTTTCTAGGAAACGTGTGTATCTTATTTTCTCTCTTAAGAGTAGCCTGCAAAGGGTCGACATCCAACTGCTTGAATTTAGATGTGTCCGACAGCAGCCCCATCATTTTATCCGTATATGATCCATGATTCATAATAACCACTCCATTTCCCTTAACTGGCTTAAGGATGATAATGTTGGGGTTGTTTTTCACCCCTGTAAGTATGCGGTACTCATCAGATGTAAATATGTGCTTTGGAGGAGTGTATGTCCGATATCCAGAGAGCGCAATATCCTGCAGTTTCGTTTTAATGGAATCTGTTGTATGGCCGGAATGTGATGAAATCTGCTCTTTCTTCAACTGACGATGAAGAAGCTCGAACGGGACGAGAAAGTTCCAATAGTCCAGTTTATTTGGAGGAAGAGAGTAAGAAAGTCCCTTAGAAAGAATGTCCTTTTCAGCGTTCGTAAGAATGTGATCAGAAAAATTAAATATTACTTCATCTGGGTTTCGATCGGTATTTCTTGAGTTTCTATCGAAACGTAAAAGTTTCCTTTCCTGCACTTTCTCATGTTCCTTCAGTTTGTGTAGGTTCTCTTTGTCAGATGTAGTCTTAAGATGAACTAAGTCTAAGAAGGAGACTACAGAACTCAAAATCCGCATACTGTTTGTCGCATTGGTTTTTGAAGTAAGTCGATCTTCTTCCTCTTTAGGCGAATTTTCTCATTAAGTAGTCTAATCTGCCATTGTCGATAGGCCGACAATGAACGTAGTTGTTTCGAAGCCACTTTAAAGTTGAGAAACTTTGGAATAATGTCCCTCCTTTTGCATATGAGTAAAAAAGTCCATCAGCGCTTTTCTAGGCTTGTAGTCTAAACGTTGAAATTTTCGGAAGCAAGACAATGCTCCAATGCGACATATAAATATAATCATAGTATAAAAATGCTCATCGAAAGACCAATTGTGGTGGTACATACTAAAGTATATTTGTTGCGCATGTGCAAATGATTTCTTTGATAGAATGCATAATGCATTTTCACATCTCCATTCGAATTGACGTCCTGCGATCTAAGCTTCAGAGTAAGAGTTTGTAAGTAAAGGTTCGTTCTTATCTGTCTTTCCACTCTGTCCCGAGAACTAGATGAGTGAAGAATATGGCACTAATTACAGAAGATAACCTCGTTAGATGTAAATTGATCGTCGGTATTGAATATCAAAGTAAAATGTAGGTCGACGTAAAAGATACGGTGACTTTCGTTAGGAGACGTGCATAAAGATGATGGAGCGCTCAGTATTTTGCACAAGGTTGATGTTCGAGTGAAAGATTGCTATGGAGGGTAATATAAGAAAGACGTGGCAAGACAGACCTATCAATTGTAACGATTGTGCTCTGAGGATTGTCAGACGAAACATGTTTTTAAGTGCACAGTAATTTCGCTCTTTGGTGCCATATTCATGTTCTGTGCTGTAAACAAACTTTTTCTATACCTTATTTATCAAGTAAGTTGTTTACTAGGACTCCTATGACTTGTATTTACGTATTTTTCGCAACTTCAAGCTATTACCGCCACACAATTATTTTATCTCAATTCAATATTGTATTTATGGGGACTTTCATCTCAATCATGATTTTCTGAGTTTTAGTTAGTTGAATACGCTAATTATCATCAGATACATTGCTTCGCTGTTTGTTGGAATAAATTCGTGCTCCCGACGCTGAGTGTAGTAAACGAAGTGTAGTCAATTATTTCCAGTCTATGCCGAGCGCCCCAGCGGCAAGCCACCCCTTGCATACTGATAAAGCTACAAAGAAGAAAGGAAGAACAATCAAGAAAGACTCTTCGGCAGATAAGTCGGTTTGGTATACAATTACAAAAACTCTTCCAACGTATCCTAGGATGTACAACGGCCATAAAACCGAATATGATATGACGAAGAAAGGTAAAGTCATCTTCAATCTCGTAGTCTGTGATATGAAAGGTTCTTTTACTGTAATATATAGGGCAACCAAAAATCGACATAAAAATCCCCAAGGTTTGACCTATCCTACTAACATGGTGATTTTTTTCACTTATCCTTTAGAAATTTTGCTTTATTATGACTGAACGGTTCTATTCACAGAAAACGTACAGTAAAAAGGAGAGTATTCGGAGTTACATGATGTGATCAACGTGCGACGTGTTGTGATACAAAATTATAATTCTGAACGTTTTCTAGCTGAAATGGACAATCCTTTAGCGACAGTTTCTTTAGCATCGAGTAGAATTCACGAGCGGAGGAAAACGTGTATAAGAAAGCACTTGCAACGTGGAACCGAAAGGCCTTTGTGATATTTTTAGCTATTCTGAGATCTAAGTTGAATTAGTATGTTGTTTTAGCATTATTGCATTATTTGTTGTAGGTTGATATGGCAAAATGGAATTGACTTCAAGCTAAACATAAAACGGCAAAAATGGAGCGATTTCTGAAAGAAAACAGAATTTTGACACAACGACAAAACTTCGTAATGATCGTAATTTAATAATGAATAGCAACGCCCAGAAATGAATGCGCATATGAAATATGTTGAAGATTTTAATTGAACATATAAAGCGATATATTTTATAACCAAGCTTTCGGAGTATTATCACATCGTCCTCGGGGTATAAGAAACTTGAACAGTGGGTACGATATTTAAGGACACAGTGGCCTAAATAAACGATATACTTAATAACAAAGGAAAAATAGAAGAGCCTCATAGGAGAAATTAGAAAAGTGAAAGTGCCAATGAGCTTATTGTTCCATTCAAAGTCGGCCTAAGTTTAGCAAGGAGAAGGCTTTCTTTGATGAGGAGAGAGAACTCGGAAGAGGCAGAAGTTAAGAATGTGAAATCGTATTCAGAAAAAGGATGAGAGTGTTGAAGGGAGTGAGAGCGAATGTTAGAAAAGGGTGGAGTTGAGAGAGGATTACCAGTAACGGCCGAGGTTCCCGAGTGATCAGTTAGGCGTCTTCGAACGTATTTTGGCTTCTGAACTCCAGCCAGGTTAGCCTGCGTGCAGACTATCCACTTCAGCTCAGATAGTCTGCACGCTGGCTAGAGCCAGGTAAGTTATCTCAAACTGAAACTTTGTTTCTTGCGTCTGTTAGCTAACAGCAAATCGTGAAAAACCTTATCTCGTTATTGTCTTTTTGTTGACATAACAATAACCAATTTTGATTTGCAGCTAAAGCACACGGAGTGGCAAGCCATTATTATCTAGGAGAGATTTTCAACATGGATATTACTCGCAATTTCCTGCTCACGACTAGTTTGCACATGTGCTTTGACCCCAAGCTCTGTCCTACAAATTCAGATGAATTACGAAATCGATATATTTGAAAACGGGGAGGGGCTCAAAGGGTAGCATAGGACAACGTTTCGCTATTTTTACCTTACATGAGAATTCACAAAGGACAAAAACCCTGGCTTTCTTCAGAGCTGCGCGCAAAGTTGGTACCTAACGTAAAATGTAGAGTAGTTAGTAAAGCGACCTTGAGACCATACTTCTCACATAGCATCCAATGTATAAGCTTAGCAATGTTATCATGCCTCCTCTTATATTCGCGTTGTGCCAACTTACTACACTCGCAAACAATATGTTGCACTGTCTCTCCGTGTTCCTTACACATTCTGCACAAGGGACTTCCTGACGTTTTATCAATCTTGTTTTTAACGTAGTTTGTTCGGAATGCCTGCTCCTGTGCCGCAAATATTGTAGCTTCCGTCTGGACTTTGAGATCTCCTCTAGTAATCCATTGCCAGGATAAGTCTTTATCAATTTCTTCAGGCATTTCTCTAAGAAACTGCCCAGACATTCTCTTCTCGTGCCATTTGTTTTAGTCTCGTTATTGTAAGATCTTTTAAATTCATCCTTTCGCATCAAATTATCAGTTTGGATATCAGCACCTTTTTTCACTCCCTTCAAAAGCATCTCATTCGACTCTCTAATATATAGGCCCAAGTTGTTTTCCTCCGACCGTACACAGTTTTCGATACTGATCAAACCCCCACCTCCCTCTTTTCTCTTTACATAGAGTCTACCAATATCTCCTTCTGGATGAAAAGCCCCATACATGGTCAATGTCTTTCTCGTTGTCCTGTCTATCTTCTTCAACTCGTCCACCGTCTAATCAATAATTCCTGCACCATATCTTAAAAGGGCAACTGCCCAAGTATTAATGCCTTGAATCTTATTTCTTCCATTCAGATTTGATTTCAGAATTAACCTCAATCTCTTTTTATACTCTGTGATTACTTTTGCTTCATTTGCTTTTCTTATATCTCGTTTAACTCTAATACCCCAAGGTACGTGTATCCATTTTCATCTACCTGCCTCATCACCTCTCCCTTAGGTAGGTGTATACCATCAAATCTCACTAGTTTTCCTCTCTTCATTATTACCACCCGACATTTCTTTAATGCAAATTCCATGCCAATGCCTTCACTGAAAAAATACACAGTATTCACTAAACTGTCTATTTGGCCGTCGTTTTTTCCAAACAATTTAAGGTCGTCCATGAAGAGTAGGTGGTTAAGTTTGAATTCCTTTTTTCCCCATTCATAAGCCGCATTCACTTTTCGTAGTAACATGGACATTGCGATCATGCAGATAACGAA
This sequence comes from Alatinidae sp. Z8VKAUB7J3, assembly GCA_010016025.2. Taxonomy (NCBI): domain Eukaryota; kingdom Metazoa; phylum Cnidaria; class Cubozoa; order Carybdeida; family Alatinidae; species Alatinidae sp. Z8VKAUB7J3. Next base: position 2,933,638 of record JAAAKM020073195.1, on the reverse strand, counting down.
AATATGTGGCGAGAGAGAGGTATATCTCCCTGGAATATACCTCTATTCACTTCGACTTCACAAAGGTTGGAACCATTAGAGGTTAACAGAAGTTTCCAGTTTTCCATACTGTTTTTGATAAAGGCCCTGATGTTGTCGGCAATACCTAACATGTTCAAACACTCAAGAATCCAGCTATGGGGGACAAGGTCATAGGCCTTCCTATAATCTATCCACGCCATAGCTAAATTAGTCTTCCTCCTCTTACAATCCCTAAGTATAGTTTTGTCGAACAGTAACTGGTCTTTCGTTCCTCTGCTTTTGCTTCTGCATCCTTTTTGTTCTTCTGGGAGCAAATTTTTCCCTATCCATAAAATTATACATGTCGTCTGCAATGATTCCAGTTAATAATTTCCACATTAACGGAAAACAAGTTATTGGCCTAAAATTATCGACAGCATTTCCTATTGCTGGGTCTTTTTGGCACAAAACTGTCCTTCCATAGGTCATCCACGGTGGAATTGCCTTTCTACCATTGAGTACATCATTCAGCTGTGTCGCTATTCTTTTATGCATCGCACTAAACCTTTTTGTCCAGAAGCCCTGAAGTCCATCCTGGCCAGGTGCTTTCCAGTTAGGTATCTTTTTACATTGACGCTTAACTTTCTCTGCAGTTATAACAACATTATTTTGTTCTACAAACACAGTCTCCTCTTTTAACGCATTTAGCCATTCAGCTTCTCTGTTATGTTCTTTTTTCACGCTCCATATATCGCTCCAAAAGGTTTTGTTTTCTTCAGCATTTGGTACATCGTTACTACCGCCTGTATTTCCGTTTAGTTCATTGTAGACCTTCTTTTGATCAACCTTGAACAATCTGTTTAATCTGTACTGGTCTATTCTCTGATTAAGAAGCGAAACTGCGACTGCAGCTGCTACTCGACGCCATAGACGAAAAGGCCGAGAAAATGGGACTTGCAGTAAATGTCAGTAAAACAAAGAGTATGGCCACATCTGACTCCCCACTCATATTAAAATGCAAAAATAAAACTATTGAGCAGGTCAAGGAATTTAAATATCTCGGGAGTTGGATCGAATACGATGGTGAAATAGCCAACGAAATCAAGAGGAAAATTGGACAAGCGACATCGGCTTTTAGCAAGTTGAAACCAGTCTGGCGCAGTAGTAAATACTCTATGCGCTTGAAGCTCCGCCTCCTGAATAGCAATGTGATGTCCATCCTCCTCTATGCTAGTGAATGCTGGAAACTAAACACCCAGCTAGAGAAACGTGTCCTAGCCTTTGAAAACATGTGCCTTAGGAGAATCCTGAACATATCGTGGCAGGAAAAGGTCACCAACATAGAAGTTCGCCGACGAACCGGTCAGCCATTAGTTACTGACCTTCTGAAACGTAGGAGATGGACATACCTTGGCCACGTCCTCCGTATGCCAGAGGATCGACTCCCGAATACAGTATATGATTGGCGTCCCGAGGGGAGGCGAAAAAGAGGTCGACCAAGACACACCTTACGACGACAGTACGACCGAGACCTGAGAAATGCGGAGTTGTCTCTTCAACCACAGTGGGAGGACGTCACGGCTGCAGCTCAGCTCCGAGATGTCTGGCGAGGTTTCGTAGACGCCCTATGAGCCACCCCTGGCTCTGGAGGATCTAAGGTCTAAGGTAAGGACTGGGCTCTGGGGTGTCGTGTCGACCCTGAAGTTACTGTTATCTGATCTTTGAACTATTTTTAATAAAATGGCCATCTCAAAATTTTTATAGGATGGAGTTGGAGAAAAAAGGGTGTGGGCCGGAGGGCTAGTTGACCTCCGTTCTCTTTTTATTCTTAAAAAGCGAATTAGAAGTTTCAATTTCCAATCAAATGAGTATCTTCTGAAGTTTATACCCGGAGCCCTTATAAATAAACCATATATGCCCCCAGGACATAACTTACAACGCCTGCCCCTTGGCCCTGGGGGTTTTGTCCACCCGTTGTTTTTGCTATCTAATCCTTGAACTAAAATAAAATTTTTGTTGGATGTATTTGGGGAAAAGAGGCTTTTTGTCCTCCAATCACTTTTGACTCCTAAAAAGGGCACTATAACTTCTGATTCCCAACCAAATGAGACCTCTCTGAAGTTTATATGACCATTCCTTTCATATGAAGTGCCCCTTGGAAAAACTAGAGCCTTATGGCCATGGGGTTGGTGGCGGCAGACTAGTTGCCATCGGGTCATTTTTGACTCCAATTTATACCAAATTGACTCCAAAACTAGAACTTCCAGTTTATAATCATTGACCCATGGGTTGACTCATGAATATTTTGTTGTTCGATCTTAAATCTGATTTGAACAAAATGGCTATCTCAAAATTTTGATCAAATGCATTTGGTGAAAAGGGACCTTGGGATGGGGAAGGGGGGTTGGGGGCTAGTTGCTCTCTGACCACTTTTGACTCTTAAAAAGGGCACTAGAAATTCTTATGTACTATCGAATGAGCCCCCTTCGAAGTTTATGCTACCATCCCTTCCATAAAAACCTTATATGCCCCAAATCATAATTTACAACACTCGCCCCCCGTTTCTGGTGGACTGTGTTATCCCAGGAGTCTTTGTTATACGATCTTTGGTCCATTTTGAACAAAATGGCTGCATAAGAAATTCGATCGGGTGGATTTCGAGAAAAGGGTTGGAAGGGAGGGGAGCTAGTTGCTATAGGTTCACTTTTGACCCCTAAAAAGGGAATTAGAACAAAAAGTAACTAGAACTTTTAATTTCCGATCAAATAAGCCACCTCTGAAGTTTATACAACCTCCTCTTACATAAGAAACTTATATGCCCCCTGGGGCATAACTTAAAACACTTGCCTCCGGGTCTTGGGGGGTGTGTTGACCCCTTGAGTTTTTATTATCTGATTTTTGCATGGACCATTATATGTTGCATGTTCAAGAGTCGGTAAACCTGACAATCTATTTATATGCACAGACAATGGGACAGCAAAGAATGTTGTATATTCGCAAGTTTTACGTAGTTAAAAACATCGGTAAATGTTCGGTTTTTGCTTGCAAAAATGAGGACATTGTTATTTGACCAGGCCTCAGTCACGCCTAATATTATTGTTTTAAGCAATAAATCATTCTGAAAATCCAAGTATTTTGATTTTGGATGAAGCCACCTCTTCGGTGGATTCATATTCAGAACAGTTGATCCAAGATGCAACCGATAAGATCACCAAGGGGCGCACCTCAATTGTCATTGCACACAGATTAGCAACTGTTAAAAAAGCTGATAATATTATCGTAATGGATTCTGGTCAAATTGTAGAACAAGGTACACATGCCGAATTGCTTAAAAAGGCCGATGGTTATTACAAGAACTTATACGAAGTACAGTTTATGCAGGAAGAAGTTGCTTAAATGTTTCCAGTAACTTGCTGTGCTTCTTTGATTTGCTCCAAGGTTCCATTGTAATACATAATTATTCCCGCCAGAATACTTGATAAAACGAACAGAATGATAACGATTATTATAAATAACATTGATTTTAAAATAATCGATTTAAGGCTTAAATTAAAAACGCGCTTAAAGCAATATGCCGAAAACACGATTTGAATTGGGATAGATAACAGTCCCATAAACCCAAAGTTGATGCTGAACAGGGATAATGTTAAGATTAAAATAGTGCTTGCAATTGACAAATGAGCGGCCAAATACATGTTAATTACCAGGTGCTCGGTATAATTATATTTCTTGTAATTGAAAAAGACAATTTTAGAAATTAAAAGGCAAAGCCAGGAATCTCTTCAACTAAAAAGTTTTTAAACTGCTTTATCTGGGTCAGCTACGCTGTACATTCACATTATAGTACTATTTCGTTTCCAAGATGGTAATTTTAGAAAGTATTAGGCAACTTCGAAGTTTATTTTCTTTAGTAAGTCATTTTTAGAAAGTAGTTAGAAGGTAGAAAGGCGATTTTATTTGATTTTGTGCCGTTTTTTTTATAAAGTAGTTATATAAGAAGGTCAATTTTAGAAAGTAGAAAGACGATTTTAGAACTTAGTAGGAACCGAGAACCTCGTCAACTAAGAAGATTTGGAGCTGCTTGATTCGGTTCAGCTAAGCTTCAGATTCGAATTAAAACACTATTTTGTGTCCAAGGTGGCTATTTTTAGAAAGTATTTTTTTTTAGGAAAAAGGAAATTTTAGAGCGATTTCTTAAGAAAGTAGTTCGAAAGTAGAAAGATGACTTAACTAATCTTGCACTGTTTTTTATAGATAGCAGTTTAGAGAGATAACTTTAGAGAGCAGTTGGAAAGTAGAAAGACAGTTTTAGAAATTAAAAGACAAAACCGGAGATCTCATCGACTAAAAAGCTTTTGAACTGCTTTATTTCGGTCAGCTATGCTACAGATCCGCATTAGAGTACTATAACGTCTGCAAGGTGACAATTTCAGAAAGTTATAGGACGCTTTGGAGTGTATTTGCTTAAGAAAGTCAATTTCATAAAGTAGTTAGAATGTAGAATGATGATTTATTTGATTTTGTGCCGTTTTTTTTTTTTAGAAAGTAGTGACTTTAGAAAGTAAAAAGGCAACTTTAGAAATTAGCATGAACCGGGAATTTCATCGACTAAGACATTTTGGAACTACTCGATTTGAATTAGCCAGGCTGCAGACTTGAATTCAAACACTATTTCGTATCTAATGTGGCAATTTTAGATAGTACTAGACAGTTTTAGAGTGTTTTTTTTTTAGAAAGTTGTTAGGATAAATTGAAAGATCAATTTATCAACATTGCACATTTATTTTTATACAGAAATTAGAAGGCAAAGTCGGGATTCTCGTCAATTAAAACGTTTATTCACTGATTAATTCGGGCCAGCTAGGCTGCAGATCTATACTAGAGTGCTATTGCGTCTTCAAGGTGGCAATTTTAGGAAAACCGAACAGCATGAAACCCGTGCATTGTTTTATCAATGGAAAAGACTGTTTATTGATGACCATGGTGTACTGCGTCGTCGATCAGGAACTAGAGTTCAAATTGTAATGCCCTTGTTAATGCGGGAGTTAATTTATAAAGAGCTACATTGTAGCATGGGCCATGCTGGTGTAGAAAGAGTCGTCAACTTAGCGCGAGAGAGATTTTACTGGCCAAATATGAGCAAGGACATTGAAACTTTTATCACCAAAAAGTGCAAATGCATCACACAGCGAAAACCACATGTTTCTATTCCTGCACCAATTAGTTCTATTTCTTCATCTGCGCCACTCGAATTAATATCCATCGACTTCCTTCATCTTGAAACAAGCTCGGACGGTTATGAATATATCTTAACTATTGTTGACCACTTTACAAGGTATTTACAAGCTTATGCGACAAGAAACAAGTCCGCAAAAACAGCTGCAAAAATTCTTTACGACGATTTTATCCCTAGATTTGGAATTCCTCGAAAAGTTTTGCACGATAGAGGAAAAGAATTTGATAACACTCTCTTCAAGGAACTGAACCAATTGTGCGGTATCACCGGATGTATAACAACACCCTACCATCCTATGTCAAATGGTCAGTGTGAAGGTATGAATTCCACAATCTTTTCAATGTTGCGATCCTTGGAAGAGTCACAGAAGAGACACTGACGAGATCACCTCTCCAAACTTGTTCACGCGTACAATTGTACTCGTAATTCGTCTACCGGTTTTTCTCCTTACCATCTACTCTTTGGTCGACATCCACGTTATCCCGTTGATGTAATGTTCGAAGTTCCGGAGTCCAAAACGCGGAAACACAACGATCACATCAAGAATTGGGCTACAGCAATGCAGGGTGCATATAAAATTGCGGGTAAACGATCGGCTTACCGTAAAGCAACTGATCAAGAGAGAAGAAACCAGGGTCAGACTTCAGTTTCCCTATAGCCTGGAGATCATGTGTTACTTCGAAACGTATCACCACGTGGTGGTCCTGGTAAGCTTCGCGCATTTTGGGACCCGCATGTTTATGAAGTAGTGTCGTCAGTTGGAACGTCTGGAGTAGTTTACTCAGTGCTTCGAGTCAATAAGAAGGAACAGGAAAAAGTTGTTTATGGAAACTTGCTGTTCCTCTGTGATCAATTGCCGATTGAGTCACCGCCAGACAAGCCACGCAAACGTCAGGCCAGCAGACGACCTTCAGTAAGGTCGGATGCACCACAGCAATCCTTCATGTTTGAAGAGAGTACCGACGCGGAGGCAGAATTCGAAGGTTTTCTTCCTAACCAGTTACAACGTCAGCCTCGAATAGTTTCCAATGCAACAGACGCGACGTTGCCAAATGAAGATAGTACATCTCTGCAAGAAAGTAGTCAAAGTCCAACAAACGTAGTTCCGTCGACCAACATAATGAACAATACGTCACGTGGTGATAGTAATGACAATTTTGATACTGCAACTTCGTCGAATCGAAGGTCGCAAAAAGAAGGAAGACCGACATCTCGTTTTAATTATCAGCAGTTAGGAGAACCAACCATCAATAATATCGATGTTTTACAGAGGCAAGATCAGATTAGTAATCAGTTATTCATCGATTCATCAAACTCTCAAGTCAGTTGTCATCCCATAAGCCCATCTGCTCAAACACCTCATGAACTCTCAAATGCCCAAATCACACCATACCATCAAAACTTCGCCCACACGTATCCACTTAGTATGCCACCAGGACAGTTTTATCCAGTAGCATTGCCACAACATCAGTATCCACCCATGATGCAACCATTTACAATGCCATATCCTTCACCTTACTCATTTCCATATCATTATAACATGCCAATAATTCGATATGTTCCAGTTTGAAACAACTACATGTTTTAAGCTTACCTTTTGTTTCAAGCAAATTCAACACTAGTTAAAGAACACTATGAACTTTGAGCACTCATGGACCGAACAGCCTAAACTTCGAATTTCTTATGAAAATAAAGATGCATGTTTACATTTCGCGCCAACCTTGAAACGGGCAACAGTTGTCAGTGTCCCCTGTGTTCCTTACGTTCTAGAGCTTAATGGAAAAAGTGCGGGAACGATAACGGAAACCTTAACCTTAGCAGCTACCGTTACCGTTACCGTTATCGTACTAGAGCTGAAACTCTCTAATAACAGGTTGGCATACGTGCTGCATATGTCTTTCATCAAAGTGATCTTGTGGCTACTTATAAGATTGTCGTCGAGTGCATGGGTTTCCATGGAATGCTGATCGATCGATACATCGCGATGTAAACACTCGTTCCGTCTTGTGCTATAACGCTGGTATACATCTTTTGAAGACATTCCCCAGTAAGCTTCCTCCATTGAAGTAGCCCTTTTCTTTATTAGCTGTCAGCTGCTTTTACTACAATAAAAACTGACGTTGAAGGAACTACCAATCGGCCATAGGACTTAAAAGCAAGCAGAGTGTTACCCTTTGTGTACTCATGGTCATTAACATCGGAGCTTTGGTACAACGCAGAAACACAACGGGAACAGGTAAAAATTTTGACCAGCTTCCTTGCCACGTACCCACTTATATAGTATAGAACATCGGCTCTCCATAAGGATGATGTGTGAAGCATGGCACTCACTTCAGGATCCGTTTTAGATGCTGTATTAGATGCACTTGAACCGGAGTTATCAGCCTGAGTTGGATCTATGCAGTTTGCTGCAGGCGAGGGAACTACACAGTTTTTTAACAGAAGAGACCTTAAAGCGTACTTAAACTGCCACACGTTTGGATTATTGTTCCAACCGAGCCTGCCTGGAATCTTGCTAAAATACATTTCTAATATGTCTTGAGAAAAGCGATATGCTAGAACGTATTCAAATTTTCCTGTAGGTCTGTCAAACAGACGGGCATTTATGTAAAGCACTGACTTTGCTGAAGTAAAGAACCCAACAATAAACTTTTTTCTTGGCCCCATGTTGAATGGATGTCCAGTTCCATCTTTCAATTGCATAAGATAGTATTTTGCTTCTGCTACCTAATTCCTGTAAGTCTTCGAGATTCTCTGGACTAATAAGAGCTTTAAATAGTTTTCCGAACTTTGACTTTTAGTTCAAGATATCAAATAAGTTGTTCATTATTTCAATAAACTTGTCCGTTTGGCCACTGTCTCTAAATATTGGTAGTTTTAAATGCCTCATGAAGTTTATTGCAGATGCCACAGAATTGCTCAATGTTTGAGCAGCCACTTTCACCTTCATTTTGTGGTTTGCCCACTGAACATGAGCAGATTTTAATTTATTGCCTAGATGTAGTACATCCTTCTTTTGGGTCTCATACAATTGCCTTATGTGGTCCCATTTAATGTCATTCTCTCCTTGCACTTTGAATATTTTTAAATCAGCAAGGGCATTTCTTGCCAACTTGATCATGTGGCAAATATCAAGAATGACATATATCTTTTGACCAGGAAGGGAAGGGTGGCTGAAGGAACCATCGAACAATTTAAGATTACACCCTAATTTTTCAGCAGTACTAATGTTCTTTGAAGCTCCATCAAAGACTACAGCATGCACATGAAATTTCCTGTCTGACAGCAAGCTTGAACTATTTAATGTCATTCAATAATGTCTTAACAGAAAGGTATTACAGCTTTTGAAGAGAGAACAAATGGCCAGTTAGTCAGGATTTATAACATTAATTGGACAATTAGGATAATTTACTTATGATATCCACAGTAGCCACAGCGTTGATGCCCCTTCATGTCAATATTATATATCAGCAGATGGTTGCAGTGCTTGCTTTGTTCAAAAAGGCCTTCCTCAAGTTTGCATTTGAATATATAAGATAATATAGATATATGATATATAAAATAATAAATTTTTGGAATAACTTGATGATGATAATGATGATGATGATGGATAACCAAGATATATATAACTTCATCCTTGATAGTTGTGGCTGGGCTAGCTAGGTGTCTGCTAATAGTATATACACATTGGCTATGTCTGTATAGAAGGTCCCGTTTCAGTGGTGCCTGGAAATCCTAAATTGGCACCTTGAACCTGCAGTTGAAAAACAAAGCAAAGGTAAAAAATGAAAATACCGAGCCAGCTCCAAGTTTTTTGGATCATCGGCCAGTCAATTTTTAGCCAGGTCTTGTCATGCATTCGGGTGTAATGAATTGGCTTTCCCCAAGCCAAATCATTTGGGAATTGGTAAGAGGTGTAAATTCGGGCAAATGAAAGACATTTACTTATTCTTTTTCCCAATTTGAGCTGTTCAAAAAAGAGCCTTGCCATGTGCGTCACTCTTTCGGCGTTCACCACATTAGACATTCCGATAACATTGTGAACACCCTTTTGAGTCAAGGCTTCGGCAACACCGATGTATACACCTTTCCAGGTCTCCTCTTCGATAGATGCGTCTCCGTATGAGCAGGCATTGAGGTATACCAAATGAAGTCGATCCGGTTGGGGATGTTGTGTTTCAATAATTTCAGCTAGCCGTCTTCCTGACATGTAGTCTGGTCCAAATTTCCCATTCCTTTTTGAAGGATTGTTGGAGTTTTCAAGAAGTAATGTTCCCCCCCCGTTTTTTCTCTTCCAACCATGAAGATAGAAAGAAAGGATGTCAGGACCATCGTCTTTTGATAAGGCTTCAGCTAATTTCGCCTGGGTCGCCTTGAAACAAGCAGGCAACCAATGAATAAATGCATTGTTTCTCGAGGCTTTTATCAACGCTTCGTAATGCTTTTCAGCATTTGGATTCAGCTCTTCTACTTCAACGTCTAACTCTGGATTGGCAGAGACGAATAAAACCTTTAAAGGGAAGCGAGGGGGCTTCATATTCCAACCAGATCGCGGAGAGGTTAATTCGCGAATGATTGTGGTTTGGTGGTTTCTAGCTAAAAAGCTTTGCGAGTCCGGGACGAATAGATATTCCCAAGGCAACGCATGAATGACACGATGACCAGGGAGGTGGACGTCAAACCTCAGTTTAAATTCTAATTCATGGTTTCTCTCCAAATCCAAGAATCGATAAAAAAGAATTAGAATTTTTTCATTAAATAGGGCTTCGAATAATTTTTGGCCCACTTTGTCTGGAGCAAAACCTTCCGAATTAAATAGGCTTGTGTCCGACCCAATTAATTGTTCTTTGGTTTTTTTCACCCAACCATTGAGGCCCGGCAATGAGAACACCCCATTTGCGCTACCCAAGATGCATTCTGCTTTGACATAACAGGCATCCTGTTCAACGGGGCCAAATTCTATGACAAGGCTTTCATGAGCCATGTAATTCGTCTCCCCTTAATTGTTTGGTTTGCACAAGGCAACTGCTGGGTCACCCAAGAGTATGTAGTTTCTTGTGTCGTGGATTTTTATCCACAGTTCCCCAACGAGCCCCGATTTCAAGGGCGTATTCCCGAGTTCTTTCTTTTTTGATTGAAGTTCTTCGTAAAGGATTTGATTTTCCGCATAGGTCACATGGAAAGCTTCCATGGCATGACCCAAGCGCTGCCCAGCGATTACCTCATTGAAAAAGTGATCAAAGCGTTGGAGTTGAGGATTGAGTTGTTTATCTGTAAAAATCCAGGGATAGGCAAAAT
>JAAAKM020073195.1:2894794-2921420 GCA_010016025.2 Alatinidae sp. Z8VKAUB7J3 | reverse complement strand
GGAATTTTTTACTTGAAAGCTGTTCCAGTTACAGTTGTCTAATGTAGTTTTGCATTTTAAATGAAAGAAATATAATGTTTTGTGTTGAGATATAAGAAACGTCTGGAATTAAGATTTAGAAATTTTCTATTTTACCTTTTTACTTTTTCAGTGAAGAAGAAAGTAAAAAATGTTAAAACGTAAAAAATTATAATTTAAATTTTGAGCGAAAAAAAGAAACTTTCGTTACATTCTTAAATTCAGTTTAAAAATTTTCTTTAGAATAACCTGTTTTTTTTTCAGCTTAAGAAAGTTGGTAATTTTGCTTTATGAATAAAATATGTTTTCTCTTTCTTAGAGTTCTATTGACTGGTGCGGAGTTAACACTAGCCTATGGTAGACGCTACGGTTTTGTCGGAAGGAATGGTCTTGGTAAAACAACACTTCTAAGACTTTTATCTAGGTGAGTTTTGTTGGTGTGTTTTTGCTTTTAATTTTTGAGGAAACATAAGACTTATAGAACACCAAACTAGACTTTTTTTTTCGAAAAAGGGAGGTATATTTTATTGGGCCATGGTAGCTATTTCTATAAGATGGGAAATCATTCTTCGAAGCTGGACGGCTGTTTTTCATTATGTCTTAATCTAAAACCGATATCTAAAATCATCGACTAATCATTGGCCAAGATCTGGTATTCAGTAATGTTGATACTTTTGGATGCAGTGGTTGGCTGTTAAGGTATTATTAATGTATAGATTTTTGCTTGATATTGGGCCGCTTTGGGAGTCCGTAAAAGCCAAACCAAAGGGCCGAGTTCACAAGCGCCCCTCTTACGGCATAATCAAAGATAGGATCAAAATTCAAGCGAAACATAAAAAATTTCCCCGCATTAATAAGTTTGTTAACTTTTCAATTGGTTGTAGCCATACAAGCTAAGAAAGGCATCAAACGTCGCATAAGCAGTTATATGACCCAGTGAAATTTTCCGCCCAACTAATATTGCTAAAGGCTTGGTGAAAAGCAGTGTCATAAAAAACGGCAGTGAAAAAACCAGAATCCGTTTCATCAAATAGCGTGTGCGAGCTGAGTCGATATTTTGGGATTTCCAAAATTGCTCCACTTGCTTAGGGAAAAATGCCAAACTGGCAAGCGCAAGCCCACTTCCTACTCCAGCAAGGCTTCCAGCAACCCCACTTGCTAATACACTATGTGAAGGAATCCAGCGCACCAATCTAGAACCAAAGCTAACTGCTATGTTAACTGTTCCAAATGCAAAGCTAGTAATCCCCACAAAGGCGACAGCATCTTCAATTGCTGACATCCTTTTTCACCTTGAGTTTTTATCAAAAAAATTATAGTCAGAGAAACAATTTTAGTCAAATTTAAAAAAATGATAAATAATGCGAAAAAACAATCACTTTAATATAATTAAAACTACCATAAACCAAAGGTTTGTTTTATTATTATGGAACCCATTGATACTATTGATACAATCCCTCTACAAGATGGAGCCTTAAAGGAGTTAGAAGAAAAAGAAAGTCTTTCTTTTAATGTCCCTCCTACAATCCACAAAGAGGGTTGTGGAGATACAAGACGTCGTGCCCTTTCTGAGAATTTCGGAGGACTGAGCGCCCTCCCTCCTAAATTTCAAACGAAGCGTGAAAAGAAGGCCATTCGAGAAAGCGAAGAGGTCAAAAATCTTCTTAACAATCAGGAAATCTTAGACATTCGCAAAGTCGAGGGTGGTTACCTCGTTTTGACTAAAGATCAAGAGCTTCATGTCAAAATCAATTACCTTCCAAATGAAATGCCTGGGCCAGCGAGATTTGAACTCAGTCTTGGCGAGCCAAAAGCTCGATAAAAAAAAGGCTGGCCCTGCAAAGGGTCAGCCTTTAGTAAGATTTACGTCAGTCTGAACTTAAAAGTCTAAACGAGCTTTAAGTGTTAGTCCGTAGAACATGATATCTTCTGACGCACGTTGTACAGCTAATCGTCTAGGCGCTGTCAGGTCTTGTGCATTCGTGTTATCATCTGCGAGAAACGTTTGGTTTGCTCTCCAGAAGTACTCCACTTCATAACCCGCACCTAAAGTGATGTGCTGACGCTTGTCATTGATATAAGTTTCCCATACTAAACCAAGCATCATCTGCGCTGTTGGCGTAAAATGGTGTTGGTTCCCTTTCAGGTGCATGCGAAGCTGTGGTAAGATTAGCTGAACACCAGGGATATTGACATCATATCCAGCTAGATAGCTTGAACGTGAATAAGAGTAGAGAAGAGATCCAGTGATTCTTCCATAAAGGCTAAATCCATCTCCAATGTACCCGTTGACAGTCACACCCATGCGAGGTCCAAGACCCCATAAGATGGTTTTGTCTTTCACTTTTCCTGTGATGTCTCTAAGCTGAGGCACTCCAGGAATGATCACAACAGAATAGCGTACACGCTGCTTATCATAAATCCAGCTTGACTTAAGCCCAATCTCTGGACGGGCAGAAATTGTACGGCTGATGAAATACTCGCGTCCCAGCTCAAGGTTCACGTTATTGTAATTCACATCATAATGCGATCTTGCATGAACAAATGGAATTGCATCAGGAAGTTTAAGAGACAAAACACCACTTGGGTCGAGTTTTGTAGTGCCTGATGAATTCGATGATTCAAACCATGTATAATTGACGTTAATGTCCCAATTATCATGGAAAAAGTAACTTCCGAGACCTATGCGAAGTCCCCAATCCCAGCCAAACTCTTCGTGTTTGACTCGCCCATTAATAGGAGCTCTTTGCACCTCGCCCTGCTGCCAGCGGACGTTTGCAATGGCGCCCAGCGCTACCTGGCGGCCTTCGTTGGAGATAAGGATTAACTCGTTAAAGTCAGGAAGCGCGCGCCCGTCATGCCGCTCGCCTCTTATCATCACTCGTACTTCATCAGTCCCGCGCGTTAAACGGGTGGCTTCCAGGCCATCCAATTGTGCACGTAGGCGGCTCGAGATTTGTGATTCATCAAAACCCAGTGCTCTACCCGTCGGTGTGAGCTCGAACTGTACTTCGGAACGAAAGGCATTGCCGCTGTATGAGATCTGACCCACACCCGCTATTTCGCTGAGTTTCCTTACCAAGGCTTCAGCCGCTGCGCGACTTATATGATCTTCCAGGTGGGCAAGTTCAATGGTCAGATCTCGTCCATCGCCCGGGCCTTGCAAAAAGTCAACCGCCAGCTGGGTTAGTTTGGCCGGTTGACCGATACGATCGCGCCAAAGTTGCCCGAATTCCGACGCGCTGAACGGTCGTTCACTCGGCATGACCAGCGTAAAGCTCACTGATCCCTGATGACTACCAGGCGTACCCATCTCCATGCGCACACCTTCGATATCATCAGTTTTTCCCAGCATGGAGAGGACGTCGTAGCCGAGGCGCTCAATCTCATCCGCCATTTCGTCGACCTGGAGCTCTGAGGCACCTGGGTTCAGGGCAAAGTTAGCAGTCACCTGTTGGCTTTCGAACCCTGGCTGTAAAGACAACGGCATTCGGCCACTCATGGCCCAACTGAATATTGCCAACGCAGTGATCACACCAATGGCAATCACCAAACCTCTATTGAGCAAACAAACTTCCACACAAGGGATCAGGTAATTTTCCCGTAGGTCCTCCAACACCACCTGGAGTTTTTTCTTTCTATTTATGGAGGCAGTTTCGGCGTCGTCTTCAGTTCTTTGCCGTGCGTAGGCCAGGTGTGCGGGTAGGATCCACAGTGCCTCGATCAGAGATATGGTAAACACGCACGTCGTCACAACCGGTATGGCAAGCAAGAAAAGTCCAACCTCCCCAGGCATGAAGAATATCGGCATGAAGGCGATGATGTTGGTAATGATCGCCAGCGTAATGGCTGTTTGAAAGCGGGTAACCGTATCGCGGGCCGCTTCCAAAGGTGACATGCCTTGTTGTATGCCTGCATAGATCGATTCACCGACCACCACCGCATCGTCCACCACAACACCAATAACGATGACGAACGCGAATATGGAAACGAAATTGATTGTATAGGGTGTCATTGCGAACAGTGCTACACCACCCAACATAGCCACCGGTAGACCAACGGCTACCCAAAAAGCCACCCGTGCTTCAAGCGCGAGAAAAAGTAATATGAGTACAAGCGCAAGCCCGATCATGGCGCTGTCAGTCAATATGCCCACACGGTCCGCATAGCTCTTAGCATCATCATCGAATATAACTGCACCCCCTGAAGGCATCTCGGCCTGGATTTCTGCGACTAGGGTACGCACGCTTTCGGACACCTCTTGGGGCGTTGCTCCGCCAGTGCTAAAGACGTTCATCATGAAACCGCGTGACCCATTGATGCGAAATCGCTTGCCATGGGGGCGAAACCCATTTTTCACAGTAGCAATTTCGCCAAGTGTCAACGGTGCTCCTCTGGACGACTCCACCATGGCTATATCTTCAAACTCGTGAGCGTAGTGTCGATCCAGCCCCATAGAGAGCCCGTATTCGCCGGTATAACTTCTGATCGCACCGCCAGAGAGTTCAAAGGAGGCGCCACGAATCCTCTGCGCCACTTCGTTTAGTGAAATACCGTAGAGTCGCGCTAAATCGGACGTAACGCGCACTGTGATTTCAGGTTCACCGGCACCTTCGACCTGCACTTGTCCTATCGCAGGCAACGCCAGCAGACGTTGGCGCACGAGTTCTGAGAAGCTGTGCAGGTCTGCGCGCGATTCAAAGCCATAGAATCCGAGTTCCACATCCTCACCATCATCGCGCACCTGAACAATCGTGGGGCCTTCGCTACAATACTACAGATTAAAGTTAGTCTGTATTTTCCGATATACGTGCTTTTTGCATTACTAAATAATAATAAAAAAAAAAACACTTTACATCTGCTGTTTCGAAGGTTTTGCACCCCCCCCCCCTCGAAAAAAATCCTGCGTACGTGTCTGTTTAATACATTGCAAATTAAAAATTTGACGAGCCAGGATCTAACTAAGAAACGCATTATATGAGCGAGAGTACCTTCAATGAAAGGGGGTTTAGGTATGATAAGAATTCAATTATAAATTGATCAAAGAAACAATTTAAAAATTAAATTATAAAATAAGATATAAGAATTAGAGAAAAATACACAAATCGACTCTTTTCTCCGTAATAATAGACAATATTAGATTTTGAGAATAAAAAGAAATAAAGTGGAATTACGGAATAATTGAGCCTCGACTTTACAGTGGCAGAATCTCTCAGTATTAGGAAATATTACGGGGTATAAGAAGCAATCCGAGAAATTGAAAGTTGAGTGATTATTTCAGTGAATTAGCAGACTTTAAGATAACCTTCAGTAGCGAAGGTTATAAGACAATTTCAGGAAAATTTGTCGGGTAGTGTCCCTGTTTGAGTCTTAGTCCAGCTAATCGACTAGTGAAATATTCACACGGCTATTCATTTTACTTTCTCGTTCAACCCTTGTTATCCCACTTTTCGGAGGTATATTTCGCTCACTAAATATTGTTGTAGCGACGGGAATTTGAATTCGCTAATTAAGTTTGAATAGTCCGGCTATTCCAAAGATTAAATTAATTTTTTTTAAGGAGTAATGCCAATTAAGAAAGATAACGTCCGAAGTATAGATTATAAGATACCAGCTTATTTATGTAGCAGAAGTTGGAATGGAGGCTCTTGCTAAAACATGTTTAATAATGACAAATTTTTACGTAGGATCGAAATTATATGTCATAAAGATAGCGAGAAAGACATTTGAGAAAAAGTAGCGAAACAGTATATCGCGTTTTTTCATTTGGAATTGGCAGCTTTAAAAAGGCCAAGGAAGTCATTACGAAAAAAATTACAAACTTATGATGAAGTTATTGAAAGAGTTGAACAACATCGGTAAGACATTCTTCAAGAATTGCATTTTCTAAAGAAAAACAAGTAGTATAGAAAATACTGGTAAACCTGAAAAAAACTTGGTAAACCAAAGTAAAGAAAGCATACAAAAAACTTAGTAACCTGAAAAGCGTATTCGGGATCTAGAAAATGAATTAGATCTGATATACCCTTTTACCCAGGAGAAAAGTGTCGCTTACGAAGAGCATGAGGAGGTAGGGGAAAAATAAAAACAAACCTGCGATGAGGTAAATAAAAATCTTAACCAAGTAGAATTGGAAATTATTGGAAGGCATCTTTTACTAAAATGAAAAAACTCTAGAGCACGAAAAGTAAACAGCTCTACCTTACATAAAATAGAGGTAGAGAAAATAGGAGAAGCCCGTAGAGAAGTGGAAGAAAGGGCTTAAGAAACCCGTAGAAGGGCAGAGGAAGAGAGAGATCACCAAGAGTTCAAAAAAAAAACATGAAAGGTCTAATAGAAACTCGCTGGAGAAATTTGAAAAGCGACTTATAGGCTCTGGGAGGGTCATAATAATTTGTCGAAGGATCGATTGAGAAAAATTGAAAATTATCAGACATTAAACGCTATGACAGAGAAATATGCCATTTCATTTACTGGGGGGGGGACCAGCCGAAAAAACAAATAGGGAGTCAAAGCATTATCGTCTAAAAAACGAAATCCATAATTTTTAAGCTCAGAATGCTAATAATCCGGTAATATGCGATTCTTCAGAGCCTTTTTCTAAAAATTACCATGAAAGAGATGATAAAGTAACCCATAATAGAACAAATTGGGCTATAGCCTATAGTAAAGGCAATATTAATGAGCATGCGAAATCACATAGAAAGAAGGAAAATTAAATGAAAAATTGACCAAAATTGTAATTAACTCCAGTAGTGAGCAAGCTTTTGTGCGAATACAACATGCAATGGATCACCACCGCCAACCACCACACGCGCGCCAAACGCCTCAGCAAAGGGACGAACAAACTCACGACGGGAGGTATGCAGCGCAAGAATCGCCTCCGGATCAGTATCAACAGCATCACAAAAACGCAGATTAACAACCACAACCGCATGCTTTTCGATAGGCTCGAGCGGTCGACGGGCGTTTTGGTGCGGCGGCAATGTTGCACCTGCTTGAGTATGCGCAAGCCCTCGATACCCCACCCCCCTCACTACTTTGAAATAGGTTGGGTTGCCGCTGTCGTCATCAAGCGCCCTGCGTACCAGCTTGGCCCTTTGCCCAATGGTTTCGGACGACACAATCCTGTTGGGCCACACCTCTTCCGCCAGCTTGTCGTAAGCAATGACATTTGGCGCCGCCGCCACTACGGCAAGCAAAAAATCAAATGACAAGCCTGGCAGTTCCAACCGCTCACCTTGCCTGTACACCGAGCGGCTTACGGTATCGATGTGCAAATCAAAAAACGTAATCGACTCAGGCGGCATATCTTCTTCCATGTGTACCTATCGAGTTTCCTTTTTGCTGAAACTTCATTTTTATTCAAACTATTTTCAAACAAATTTCAAACACGTTTCGCGCACGTGAGATAGCTTTGGTTCTCAGTCTTCAGCTATCGAACGACGCTCGGCTATAGAACGACATGGACGGACCTAAAATCAAGGGTGATGTGTCATTCCTGACACTATTGATGGATAGAGGCGTGCTGACGGCAGTAGGCGCTTACGCCGTTGGCTGCTTCGTTATGCTGCAAATCGCGGATGCCACATTCGATCCGCTGGGCATTGCCGACTGGGTATTTCAGCTCATTATCACCCTTGCGATACTGGGCTTTCCAATTGTCGCCTACGTCGCCTGGACCTTCGACCTGGAACGACACGGCGTTACCCGCGCACAACCAGCCAACCGTCCGCGAAAAACCGCAGAATCAATATTGGTTACCGCTTACGCGTGCTCAGCCGTGGCGCTACTGTGGTTTGTCTGGACAGGTTCGGAGCCGACCTCACCCCGCGACGTTGTTACAACACCTGAAGGAGTGCCTTCGTTGGCGGTTATGCCTATTCGCCCGATAGGGGTGATTCCCGACAGTGAACTGTTTGTCGATGGCTTTACCGATGACCTGATCACCGACCTGTCCCAAATATCCCAACTGTTTGTGGTGGCGCGCAATTCAGTCTTCGCCCTGCAACAAAGCCAAGCCAACCTGTCTCCGGCAGAAATATCAGCCGCATTGGGCGTGCGTTACATTCTTGAAGGCAGCATTCGGTTGGTTGGCAGTAATCTGCGCATGAACGCGCAACTCATTGATTCCCATTCCGGCGGCTCTATCTGGGCACAAAGATACGAAGAACCCAAAGAGCAATCCATGCAACTGCAGGACCGGGTCACCAGCGCTCTGGTTGAAGCACTGGCACTGGAACTGACAGATCAACAAAAACAGGTTGTGTTGCGTCAACGTACCGACAGCCGGCAGGCGCTGACCAATTTTCAACATGGCTGGGCTCTTTATCGCACCAACACACCGCAGGCTTTCAAGCAGGCCCTGGACTATTTTGACAAAGCGATCGCGTTGGATGCGGATTTTTCGGAAGCCTACGCAGGTAAAGCAGCGGTTTACCAGGCCACGCTGGTGCGCGATTTCACCGTACGTATCGGTGAATGGACACGATCCCTGCAATTGAAACCTGATGATGTCATGCGCAACCTGCTGACCAACTTGAGGCGCGCCAACGAAACACCTTCGCCGCTCAGTCGGCAGATTTCGGCGCAACTGAGTCTGTGGCGCGGCAACTACGACCAGGCCATCAAGCAGGCTACCGCGGCGATCACCGCCGCACCCAACGACCCGCTGGGTTACGCTGCGCGTTCATCAGCGTACACCCTGTCCGGCAACTTTAATGCCGGCTTGTCGGACATCACCAGGGCCATGCGTCTGGACCCGGGCAATCCCGGGGAATACCTGTTCAAAGTAGTTCAATGAGGCATGATTTGGTCGCAAACACTTCATGCATCTTCACATATTTGACTTTTCGTGGTGGAGAGGGCATACGTGCCAGAACAGGTGTCAGTGTCGTGACTCTATAAGCTGATCTTGACTCGAAACCAGCTATAAATGTGTACCAGGAGAAATATGGGGAAGACAAACAGAAAACTGGGGAAGACAAACAGGGAGGGTGTGCGGAAGTACAGGATGCCTGACCACCTGATGCCTCTCGTTTGTAAATTCCTGCCTGAAAGTTCATGAAATGGAGATCAGTAACGCTGGTAGGGTCTGTAAATTTCTGGTGCCTTATTATTTACTTTAACTTTTTTATTTCAACCATTTCCTATTGTCTGATCGAGCCAAAATGGCATAAGCTAAGTAGTGATTTCCTGTGACCCTAGGTGAATCAACTCGTTCATTAACTTTGACAATATTTTTTTTTTATAAAATGAAGAATTTAATAATAACATCTTTTTCCGTGTGGAATTTGAAGTATCTGACCTGAATACTGTGATTAGAAGCTAATACCAGTATCGTTGGTTATAATGCATTAGGAGACAAAGATTCCTCAGAGATGGGTGACATTGAAGACTGCACGTTATTATAGCGTAGCTTCTATACAAATTTAATTACATGAATAAACAGGACATTAATTCACGAAAATGTATGGTGGGGGTATATTTTTCAAAATCCAGGAGGGGCAGTTTGGCTGGTTTTTCAGTGTAAATATAAAAAAAAAGGTAATTTCTCACTGAAAATACGAAAAATAGGTGTTATCCAAAATTTAGGAATGGGGAAAAATACAAGGAGAATCCCTCCTGCTCACCCTCGATTGTTGTGCCTGTAAAAAAGATGCTTATTTACTTATTAGAGGTCACTTTTATTTTATTTGTTGGCACATGGTGGCATTTTTTATAACAGATGTCGTACAATATAAAATTTTATGGTAACAGAACTACACTCAGGTGTAGAACTACACCTGAAAAGACAACATTTTCTACTTGGAAGAGGGGGAGAAACTAATGAAGACCAACCATCAAACAATAGGGCTAGATGATTTCGACAAAGCAGGTAACATATCTTCTCGCGTACTGGTCAGAGAAAATCTTTTCATTTGCAGAACACATTGCAGCGATGATGCTTCGAATTATGGGACTTCTGGTTAAATCAACCGTAAACACAAGCTGGATATACAGTGTTTGAAACTAGTTGCTGTGTTGGCCACCGAGGTATATTAGCCACTCTTTATCAGAAAAAAAACTATAGAATTTCAAAGCTCCAGATTTATCTACCCGATTCTGCTAATAAAAAGTCTGAGCCCCTCCATGGTCTTCTTATTTTTCATCTGGTCGTTTTATTTTTCTATTTGATTTCTTTTGTCTTGATATCTCATTCATTAACTTTTTTCGTCTTTTCATGGTGGGTCTTGAATAAATTATTGTTAGGAAATACAAATTACTAATTCTATTCTCATCTTGTAATTTATAGAATCTTAGTTTCAATCTTAAATAATATTATTTACATTGTAACTTAAAACAAGCGCGCATTTGAAAGTGGATTAGCCATTTGGAATGTATGGGCTTGGAGAATAATTTACCCCAATCTAACTGCTCATTAAAGGCCATTTAAAAATGGAGCGAATATTTTTTTTTGTGGCGGGGGGGGGGCTTCCACCCGTGTGATTCGTTACGAACACGATTATGGCGATTATATTCATCATAGGCGAGACTTGAGAACTGGACGTTGGTCAAGCCTCTGTTGAAACTAAGGATAGGAATGAGCCTCAATTAAGTTCAATAATTGCAATTGATGAAAACCAGACAATGGCGCCAATTCAATAAAATGAAGGAATATGGAAAGGGGTGTGATTTTTTTTTTTTTTTTTTAATGAAAATGTCAAAATAAAGATGTTTTCAAGAATATTGGGTTGGTCAATTTTGATTTTAAAAAGAAGATAAAAAAAGATATTTTTTTTAAACTATGGGGTCATCCGACCATGGAAGCGAATTTCATTGATGCGTTTTCGGGCGATGGCATCCAGACGACGCCCGGGTCCGTCGCCTTTCTGTCGGAGAACCCCTGGTCGATCAGTACCAGCCATGGGGTCGACGGAACGATCGCCTACACGCCGGGCGGATGCCAGGACGAAAGTGACGCGGTTCGTGACTTCACGTTCACGCCGACCGCCGCACCCGGATTGACCGGGCCGTTCTTCCCGTTCTGCTGCCGCATCGAATGACCGACGCCCACCAGACCCGCGTCACCTTTTGAGTCGCTTGTAGGTGACGCGTTTCGGATTGACGCTTTCGGGGCCGAGCCGGCGGATTTTATCGGCCTCATAATCCTCGAAATTGCCCTCGAACCAATCGACGTGGCTGTCTCCCTCGAATGCCAGGATGTGCGTGGCCAGACGGTCGAGGAACATGCGGTCATGCGAAATGATGACCGCACAGCCGGCGAAGTTTTCCAGCGCATCCTCCAGGGCCGCCAGCGTCTCCGTGTCAAGGTCGTTGGTCGGCTCATCGAGCAGCAAAAGGTCGGGGGCGGAGAAGAGCACCGCGGCAAGGGCCACGCGCATGCGCCAGCCGCCGGAGAAGGCGGAGCAGGGTTGCTGCTGCTCGGCATGGGTGAAGCCGAGACCCGAGAGGATCGCGCCCGCACGCGCCTCCGCCGACCAGGCATCGATATCGGTCAGGCGGGTCTGGATATCGGCGATGCGCGCGGCATCCGTGGCGGTTTCGGCCTCCGCCAAAAGGGAAGCGCGCTCGGTATCGGCGGCCAGAACCGTGTCGATCAGCGAGGTCCCGGAGGAGGGCACCTCCTGCGCGACACCGCCGATGCGGGCGCGCTCGGGCAGGGAGATCGACCCCGATTCAAGGCTCAACTCCCCACGGATCAGCCGAAACAGCGTGGTTTTGCCCGTGCCATTGCGCCCGACAAGGCCCACCTTGTGGCCGTTGGGGATGATCGCGGAAGCCTCCTCGAAAAGGGGGCGGCCTTCCACGGCATAGGTGATCTGCGAAATCGTCAGCATGGGCGCGGTGTGGCGCGGGCAGCGCGAAGTGTCAATCGGTGTGCGCGAAATGCCGGGTTTTCATGGGCCCAGCCCCATGATAGAGGGCGGCAAATTCATCTCAGGAGAGCTAGAGACATGGCACTGGAACGCACGTTTTCCATCATCAAACCCGACGCAACGAAACGCAATCTGACCGGTCAGATCGTTGCCAAATTCGAAGAGGCTGGCCTGCGGGTCGTTGCCTCCAAGCGCATCCAGCTGTCGCTGAAGCAGGCGCAGACTTTCTATGGTGTGCACAAAGAGCGCCCGTTCTTTGACGAGCTGTGCGAATTCATGATCTCCGAGCCGATCGTGGTGCAGGTTCTCGAAGGCGAGAACGCGATTGCGAAGAACCGCGAAGTGATGGGCGCGACGAACCCGGCGGAAGCCGCTGACGGCACGATCCGCAAGGAATTTGCGCTGTCCATCGGTGAGAACTCGGTGCATGGCTCCGACGCGCCGGAAACCGCGAAGGAAGAGATCGCCTATTTCTTCTCCGGTCTCGAACTGGTCGGCTAAAACGCTGTGACATTCGTCAAAGCCCGCGCGGGAGCGATCCGGCGCGGGCTTTTTCGTGTCAGAAGGCCAGCATCGGTTTCTGCGCCGCCACGGCAAGGCCCGGGATCGGTGTGCCGAATTCGTGGCGCAGGGTCTCGTTGATCTCGTGTTTCGGGCGTCCGAGACCTGCGGCGGACAACGCCTGGGCGATATGCGCTTCGCTGTGTTTGTGCCGCCCCGATGCGCCGAGCTGGTAGCCCGGGGAGGGCAGGTCTCCGCTATTCTCGACGGTGAGCAGAAGCCAGCCGCCGGGCGAGAGGCGCTGGCTCAGGGGGGCGAGAACCGGGGCGAGGTCGCCGAAATAGATCAGCACATCGGCCAGCACGATCAGATCGAACGGCCCTTGCGGGATCGTTGCCGGTTGGTTGAGGTCAGTGCGCGTAAGGCCATGATATAGTGGATTATATTTGAATCTGTTAGAAATGATCTGTTGTTTGAGATTTTAGGCTAGAGAAGGCCTTCCTGTATTTTTGCTTGTGATTTTCTTCGTAGCTTCGTAGTTTCGTAGAAAATGTACGTTGCACGACATAAGAATTCTCTTGTTGGAATGCACCAGATTGCAATTCAAGTAATATCTGTACTGTCGGTGCCTGAGTTCAGTTAAGTCAATTTTCAGTGCCAACCAAAGGTGACCTGGAGAAGTCTTTCGGATGAAAAGTTGTAAATAAATTTTTCAAATTTAGCGTTTTATCTACTATAATTTGTCGGTGGACTATTCACCTTTCATTCAAAGAGAAAACCTGGCCTACTGATGCAAGAAGTACGAATGTGTCTCTTGCAAGACTCTTAGAAAACTCAAAATGCAGTATTTCATAAGATCAACCTCGGCCGGATTGACATGACACAGTTTTTCCATTTATTACGTTTACTTGTCCCATAATCATTTGTTGGAAGTACTGTGTAAAATGTTGACCACTCATTAGGGTACAATTAAACACAACTGGTGTACAGTTTTGCTTATATGTACTTATACTGTATATATTGCTTACATGCGTGATTTTTATTATGTATATTTATAGATATATATTGCTACCATATCATCAGGTAAGTAACGTATTAATAAAGAAACTCCTACGCTTTAATGTTAATCCTTGAAAAATTTTTAAAAGTCAAATACGTAGTTTTTGTCAAAAGTAAAAAATGTGGAATTTCTCAAAAAGTCAACGGAGTTATCCAAATTCGTTGGAGCCTGAAATCAAGTGGCAAACAATTTAAACTTACATGGGAAGTTGTGAGGAAGGTGGTGAAGTATCGCTGGGGAGAAAAAAAGAGATGCCACTATTGGACAATGGAGAAGTTGTTCTAAGTGAAAGCAAATAAGTCAACACTATGGAACAAGCGGACTGAACTTGTATCAAAGTGTCACCATAGGACTCGTTATCGTGTAGGAAATGTAAAGTAAGCAGTAAGCAGTGGTTGTAATCAGTTTCAGTCGAGCCTGAAGATAGCAAAATGGGTGAAACATGAAGTAGCTCAAACATCCTAGTATTTTTTTTCTCTACAATATATATATATATATGCTCGACATACCTATGTATCAAGCACTGTACTTCTAATGATAGTTATTACATGATAATAATAAGCTCCTTTCAAGAGTTCAGCACTTTTTTAACCTGGATTCAATTACAGATTAATAGCAAGGATGGATAGAATTCGATTCAACTACTCGCTTAAGAATACACCAATTCCTTCTCAGGACACCTACACCAAGTGTTTAATAGAGAAAGTGGAAAGGATCATCAAAAGGATGCGTTGGAAGGCTTTCTTTTCCTTGACTAAAAGCAATGATAATACATTAGAAAGGAGACAGAGTTGTGCAAGTTATAGTTTTAAGTCAGATAGATGCCCACCGCAGGTAAAGGAAATGAGTAAATTCGAAGACGACCTTCTTAAGATCATAAAGAACGTTGAGTTTAGAAAAGAAAATTCGGAATTCCAAAGGACATTACAAGAGGATATAAAGAACATAAATTCGTCAGATCAATTATATGTGTTTGCCGACAAGACCAGAAACATTTACAAACTACCACGTGAAAAATATAATTTGCTCCTAAAGGATAATATTACAAAGACCTACAAGTTATCGGAGGAGTCAGCCGTTACGTAAGTCAACAAGGAGCTAAAGAGTTGCAAACAAGTTAAACCTTGAAAAAAATATGGATATAATGCCGCGTAAACCTGCGTTTATTACACTCAAGGACCTTAAAGAAAATTTTGATAACCACCCGACCCGTAGATTAATTAATCCATCAGAAAGCGAAATGGGAAAAGTAAACACGGCTATATTAGAGAGAGTAAACGAAGCTGTTAGGTTGTTTACGGGCTTTAATCAGTGGAGGGACACACAATCCGTAATCGATTGGTTTACGTCGATCCGCAGAGAGCGACATGTATTATTATCATTCGACATAGAAAAAAAATTCTCCGAACTATAAAAGTCGGTAAAATAAATCAACATGTATAAGAAAAATTAAATTGTAGATATTACCAATTAGGCTTAATATAGACAAACGAAGGTTACTCAGTTGTATAAAAGAAGAAGTGCGCAACTCGCTTTAGGGCCAACCTGTTTTGCAGGTTAGCCTTTGGCCTTGCAACATAGGGCACCCATTAAACAGCGAAACAAAATTTCAAAAGTTCAACAAAAACCCTTTTCATTCAATCTAAAATCTTCCATTTACCATAACTTCCCGTCCTCCTAAATTACTTTCAAATTCTCTAAATTCGCCAAAATGAGAGAGTAGCGTTCCAGGTTCTGTTTTTGGAGTACAACTTCAGATCACATCAGAGGTTGTATTCCCATTCACAATTGAACTATCCACTAATGAGCAGTGAATATGTATTTTATCAACATTTCTTGTAATATTAGGAACTTTAGTACCTTCATTATATTTACTACTTAGTTCAGCTTCATTTTCAAATCCTAAAATAAAACATAAATCACTATTAAACCAAAATTTATAATTCTCTTTCAAAATAATAACAAATTTCATTGTTGCTAGATTAGATAATATACTGATTTGGCATCGATCTAGGGATGAATTGAAATAAGGAGTTAAGAGATAATGTATCTCTTAATTCCTCTTAACTTAAGTTAGAGGACTCCTCTAACTCCTCTTAACTCTATCTCTTAACTTAGCCTCTAATGTCAACGAGAACATCACCGGGGATATAGTTTAAACCCCCTCCCTAAAATCATTGTATCCAATAAGCCTTTCCTCTGTTTGTCAAAATGTTTATAGGATTATAGGAAGGCTATCCGCCGATGGAAGCAGAGGCAAGTTTCTAGCCTATCAAATGATATCCGTAATAATCCCCAACAGCTTTGGAAATATGCATCTAAATTTACTTCTTCACAGCCTAATCCAATTCATATAATGTCATGAGAAACAAATTTCTACTTTTTTTCTGATGATTCCCCACCATTGAATATTAGGTTTCGAAAACCTTGTTACAATCACTCCATCACGAATTGAGACTATGAATCGGCTTCTGAAGAGTAGAAAAGCACCAGGTTCTGATGGTCTTCAGCCCGGACATTTGATTCATGGAACCCCTAAACTATTTGAACACCTTGCAATTTTGTTTCAGGCATCGGTTGCTCAACAATATGTAACGGATGCGTTGTGTGAATGTATTGTAACGTGTGTCCCAGAGAAAAATAAAGATCCAAAATCATGTGATTCATATAGACCAATTACTGTATGCTCAGTTTTAGGAAAACTACTTGAAAAGATATTATATAGAGAAATTAGTCATAAGTGTGACCACGGGAACCAACAGTTTGGGTTTCGTGAAAGTCTTGGTGTCCAAAATGCACACGCAGCTTATTTTGCGATTTTTGAACGTCATAAGCATTCGAAAAAGAATCTTTATGTTTATGCTATTGACATATCTAAAGACTTTGATAAAATTCTGCATTCCCAAGGGATTTTATCTCTACGAAGAAATGGTGTGGACCCTTTCATTTGTGCATGTCTGTGAACATGGTATAGGAAAGCATCAATTCGCGTGCGAGTAGGAGGCCATGTGAGTAAGAATATTAATGTTCATCGTGGAGTAAAACAAGGTTCAGTGCTAATTCCTGTGGTTTTTAACAACGCTATTCGTTCGGCAACTCGCTATTTGCCACCATATGTAGATAAAAGTTATCTGTCATATGCGGATGATATTCTTCTTCTGTCTGATGAATTCCAAGGGTTACAGAAAGCTGTAGACAGTGTGTGCGCAGCTTTAAAAGGAATAGGACTCTCAGTTGCCACTTCTGAAACAGAACTTCATGTTTTCGGTTCCGGTTCCTAACAATCCTAAAATGCGGCCATTCAAGTTGGCGTGCTTTTCTCTCCTACGTGCTTTTCCATTTCCTTAGTTTCAGTGTACCCTTAGCTTTTCGAGATGAGGTTTTAGGAATATTCGAAATGCCCCAGACAAAGCAATTGTGGAACTAGCATTCCGAACGCCTGGCAAAATAATAGGTCAGCTGTATGAGCAACAGTTTGCTGTGATGATTGATAGCTTTCAGGATGCCATTAAGTGCCTCTCAGAATTTGCTTGTAATTCTAGTTTCCTAGACACCAGTATGGAAGCCATTCAACTTATTCGTCAGTGTTGTAAGCATGTTGATGAAATGCCCCAGTTATTCAGAGAGCACAACATAGAGGATATGACTGTCAACAAAGAAGATAGAGTATGGGTTAGGGGCTGGTTCCCAATCTTATTTGAACTAAACTGTATTATAACCCGCTGTAAGCTTGATGTAAGAAGTCATGGTCTTATCATACTTTTCAAAGTTGTCAAGACTTATGGCAGAAATTTCAAATCTCACTGGTGGCAGGACTTGTTTCAAATTTTATTTAGAATACTTGACAATATAAAGTTACCAGAACAACAAACAGAGAAAAATGAGTGGATGACAACATGGTTGATGGTTGATGTTGTGACGCAATATTTTGACATCCTAGGAGGTTTACTTCTTGATGACATTTATTCACAGCTGAAATGGTGTGTTCAACAAGATAATGAAGAACTTGCACGATCGGGTTCGAATTGTCTAGAGCGTTTAATTATATCCAATGGTCGCAAATTTACTGATGAAATCTGGTCAAAGACGTGTCGATGCCTTATGGACATTTTCAACTCCACTTTGCCAAGACAGCTGATTACATGGCAGCCTGGTGACTATCTAGATCTGGAAGAAACGACGGAGCGACGAGAATCTGGTCACATAAGTCTCAGAAGGTTTCCCAGTACTCATAGCATCAATTCGTTATCATCTAATTCCAGTAGATTGAGTAGGCCAATTACATCAGATCAGAGGATATTTTCTGCTTTGCAGATCCAATGTGTTGTAGAACTGGAACTGATAACTACAATTGAAAATATTGTATTCTTCCCTGCAACTGCTAAAAAGGAAGATGCTGAAGCTCTCGCACTGTCACAGGGTGATTCAATATCCCTGGAATCAAGCAGTTTACATTATTGTAGCTTCAATCAAGATCAAGGAATTTATTCTCATATTTCATCAAGTCACATATTTCAACTATTAGATATCTTAAAGGAATCCCACTACTTTGCAAGAGACTTTAACTTGAATGAGGAACAGAGGAATCTTCTGTGGAAAGCAGGCTTCAAAGGGAACGTCTGTCCAAATATACTAAAACAAGAAACCCTTAGCATAGATTGTATTTTTCGGATCCTATTCCAACTATACAGAGATCAAAGTAGACAAGATACATGGCCAGAAATTGAAATAAGACTAACAGAAATTGGAAAAGATGCTCTGTCACATTTTTTAATGCTCGAGAGTGATACCCAGAAAGAGTTGTGGGTTAGTTTAATGTTCAGGTTTCTAACACGAGTTGATAATTTGAATGACGAAAGGTTTTGCACTCATATTTCACATCGGTATCCTCTCTTGTGCAACATCATGTCCAGTGATCTGAAACCCGAGCTTCAATCAGTGGTGCGACGAATCTTTCTTCGTATTGGACCAGTGTTCGGTATTAACTATAGCAGTAACAGTGAAAGTTATCTTCCTAATTCATCTAGTCCCAATTGATGATCGAATTAGGTGCCAGATCCGTGCTGTAATTGAGCAGTTGTTTTTGGAAAAAAAATTATACTATTATTTGAGTGGAAACTCACTAGTGATTCAATGCTTTCCTCTCTCAAGCACTGCTTGGTGCTCAATCAAATTACACCATGCATTTATAATAACTATATCCAGAGCTGAGTTTACATGACTCTTATAAACATTGGTGTGGTTAAGAGGGGCTCTACTCCAAAGTGGGTCTAATCAAGGTCGTCTCTATCGGTTATTGTGAAAATTTGGTTGATCGGTCGGTCAGCTTACCGATTTTTTTTTTGTCCATAAATTATATAATTTCGTAGTTTCCTCTGAGGGGGCTCGCGACATACATCCAAATTTTCGTGTTGAAACAAGACTCTAATGCTATAAAAAGACTATTGAATTACAATGGAATAAAGTTCATGTTTATTACTACCACAATTCTTGATTCTATGGCGTACTAATTATTTTTCAATTCTAACCTGTTATAAAAGCATACTTAGTGAAACTTTGATACTGAATTGTAGATCAAATGGTTGATAAATTTTCTCAGTGTGATATTTTTTAGTACATAAAACAACCTAGCATTACTACTTCCTGAACTTAGTCTGGTGAAGATTCTTGGAAATTATCCTGCCACTGCAGAGCCAACAACCTAGGTGGGCGCAATCAAAAGATTCAATAAAGGTGTGTACAATGAGGTTTTGAGGCATTTCATCAAAAATACTTTTTCCTTACTTCACATTCTGATGCTGATACTCTTTTAATGAGCCAGTGCTCAACCAACTGATATATAGCTTCAGCATTCACTAGTAATTTATACAATTTGTTATGGTGTGTGAAGTCACCATGCTTTTAGTGAGACCTGTATAGAAAACCTTCATGTGCTACTTGTGAAAATGATGTGGAAAAGATAAGTTTCATACATTGGTCAAAACCCCTCTTATATAAACAGTAGCTCTCAAGACAACAAGAATTTTATTTATCCCTCAAACCTATATCTTACAGTGTGTCTATCTGTCTATCTTATAAACGTTGACCTACAAATTCAGCAGGGAGTATTCTGTTTATTTCAGAGTCACACTTTGTACAAGCAAGTAGTTTTCCCTTACTTACAAACAGTGAATCCTCAATAGTTGATTTATTAGATACAATGTTTGGCATGCCTCATTTTTATCAACAAGCTGTAATATTAAACTTATATTTGTGTAGTAATTGATGTAGGCCTTCAGTTCATGACCTTTATTTATTCATAATATCAGGTTGGTGACAATAATATTGTACCAGAAAGTACATTGATGTATGTCAGCTTACGACTCAACCTCAGAAAATCCTGTTTTAACGGTATTCTAATTGAAATAAAGTACAATAAAGTACTGTCCTTTAGCAATGTATTTGCCATTGCTTACAAAGCGTAGGAAACGTAGTAGGCCCTATATGTTAGTCTCAATCTATTTATTATCACGACGCTGCCAAATTATGCGATTGCTGAGAGCGGGAGAGTACCCCACTGATTATACACATCATTACACTAATATTATTCTCTTACATTTGGACTGTACATAGATAGTTTTACATTTATGAACCAAAACATAGCACTCAGGCTTTCTCATTTGGCAGTAAATATTAAACTGTACTTGTTTCATAGGTTATCTTAGAAACATAAAGGAGTCTATCTCGAGAAATGTTCCAAAAAATGTAACTGATCAACTTTCGTAAAATCCTGGCTCCAAGAACTTCCTCTCCGATTTCTGTCGTATGTCTAAATCCATATCTGATATGATTCTAAGCAAAATAATGAGCTGAGTGTTTTGATATTTTTCGCATAAACTTCGCAAGCATTGAAGCAAGATGAAGCATCAGCTGATTTCTGAATGTCAACAAACTAAAAAGCACAATCATGTCCATAGCAAACCATATTTGCCGACGAATCCAAAGCTATCAAACTATCAAAATTTTCTGAGAGCACTTCTACATCTTTAATTTCATTAGAAAACGTATCAGGAACGTCTAATTCTCGAGTACAATCTCTCTCTCTATCATTCGATTTGGAGGCGATCATCCAACCTCAATGACTTTTCACACCAATCCGGACACCAAAAATAGACAGAGTTTGACGCTAAATATCTACAAATTTTCCTATGGCAGCATACGGTATGTAAAGTTTGCAATCATTCGATTCCTCAGAGTTCGTTGCACAAAGTCTATCATCTTTCGTGTAATTTACGCAAATGGAAACGAGATACGAGCGCCAAATTTGAAGTAAGGTCTTTCGTCGCCAAATGGCGACCATGGCCGTTCAAGCGTTAAATAAATTAAACTGCTGCTTAAGCCACTGTTATTCTTCCAAAAATTGTCTAGGTACTCACTCACTTCTATCATTGACCTTTCACGTACCCACTGAGTGGAGGAGAATTCGCGAATGATTGATACACAAAATCGAAGTAAATATGTGTATATATATATATATATATATATATATATATTTATATTTATATTTGCTTAGATATGTTTACGTACATTCATTTACAGAGAGTAAGAGCTATTGTAATTTAAGAATCTCCTATGAATCGTCGTTATCATTATAATTATTAGTATTAAGTACTAAGTATTAAATACTGGACATTATGTTAAGATTTGAAACACAATTTTACAGTGTTTCTTACCTTTATCTCAGTATCAGTGCAATTAAAAGAATGGCGAGGGGCAATTCTTAAAGACCTTAATGTTGAAAATGGCAATTTTCTTTCATTTAGAATTATATTATATGTATAAATAGAACTACGTAATTTTTGTAACAGAAATGATGCTTGGCCAAATCCAGAGCTTGCTGTATCAAAATTTAAAAGGAAAACGTATATCGTACTATGTAACCTATATGCCTGTGAAGCGGCTAGTGGTTGTGTTATTCGGAAATAAATAAATAAAGGAAGTTTAAATTATATACATATATGTATTTATATATACATTATCATCGTTGTACTCTCTTTCCTGTAAAACCTCATTTAACTGTGTATTTGCAGAGTGAAGAAATGGAAATGTAGTTTGAGAAAAACATTATTATTACAATTATCATTACCTAGATCAGAGATGTTACAACTGGTGTCATGATTCAGTGCTTCACATAAAAGCTAATTTTATTTCTTCAGAAAGTAAAGATGCATCTGTCTAGTGTGACATTTCTTGTTAGCTCTTGTGTTTCTCGACTTGGCTAGATTATTTAACCGAATTACATACTCTACAGTACGTTGTGGAACTGATCATTAGCTTCGAGGCTAAGATCGGTCCAAATTTTGGCCGGGTAGCAGAAAAGTAGAAGCTTTTGTGCTCAAATCTGATAATAAAATATCATGGACGATGTATTAGTCTATGCATGAGTTTGATTAGTTGAGTTTGAAAGGGTAGCAAATCCTATTTATTTTTGCTAGAGTGTTTGATTTTGGATTGGACTGAAAAGATTGAAAATCAAGAGTACCTAAAGGGAAAAATTATTACATATGCAATACTTAGCAGTTATTATAAATTTTATTAACACGCCTTTTGTTGTCGCGTTTTTCTCCATGATTTACCATATTTATTCTAGCTATCGTTGTTCGTCAAATAATTGTTGTTGTTGTTGTTTATATATCTCATGGCTCAATTTATATCATAACAGTTTTAATAGGCTTATTGTGAGTGAGTATCAAACATTGCATTGGTGATATCCATAAATAAATACCATATTAAGCTGCTTATGTAATGAAGCCGCATTAAATTAGACCGCACATTAATTGAGCCGCAATTGACAAAAATTAGCATTTTCGGGGGTTTTAATTAGGCCGCAGGAGTAAACGGACAGTTTGAGATGCTTTTTGAAATTACTCCTTATATTTTCTCCTCAACGCCACTTTTAAAATCTATGCAATTGGGTCCAAGGACAGTTCCTCTTTGCTCCTTTCTTTCCTTCCGATAAACTAAGCCGCGTTTTGATAAGCCGCGCCATTAATTAAGCCGCGTTTTCATTAGGCCGCATTTTTGAAGTACGCGGCTAAATTTGACGTATTAAGGTAGTTGGGTTTCAAAAACTGTTAAACACTGTGTATCAAATCCTGCTGTCACATGTATCATACCATCAGAGCGGGAAACGTTACTGTACTGTTAAGGGTACTAATAATGGTATTATTATTGTTATGATTACGATTTCACGAATTATCACTGTGTGAATCACATAAGCGAAAGCAGCTTTGAAGAAGGCTTGATCTCAAGGGAAGATCAACGGTGTATGGTCTGAGTTTCTAAAAGTCAACAAGCAAAGTTTAACATGAAAGAGAAATACATGAAGTTTTGTAATAGTTTCGTCTCAATATTTCGTATCTTGACAAAGATACATAGTCATGTGAGATAGAGTATAAGAAATAGGATTGAAAATTGGCAAGTCCTTTTAATAGCAGAAAACTTCCTTTAGGTATCCGATTCTGTCCTGAAGACTTCCACCAGATTTTATAGCTGGCACTCGAACCATTTGTATGCCGTCTTCCTCTCGCAAGTGAATAAATTATTTAATCCTAGTTGTGAATCTTGATGGCTTTCTCAACATACGGGTATCGAGATCGCTTGGGGGGCTTGTTAACATGATCTAGCCCCAACCAAGGCCGAGAACTACTGTTCGATGGGTTGAGTCTAGATGAATAGGTATTTCCACCGATTTCTCAATGCTCTTAAAACCCAGTCCCTAAACTCCGAAATCACTATAGAAGGCATTAAAGCTTCAACGATGAAATCGTCTTCGCATCACCATTGCATAGAGGAAGCACCGTCTCTCTACCAACGTCAAGTAATGAAATGGAGTGCAATGATTTGAATTAACGTCACAGGCCATTTCCGCCTTTTTCTCAATGCCCTAAAAACCCAGTTCCTGGACTGCAAAATCACAAAAGAAGGCATTAAAGCTTCGACGATGAATTCGTCTTCGCATCATATTCCCAAAGTAGAAGAATCCTTTCTCTGTTAACGTCAAGTAAATTATAGATATCAATACGCTTTCGAAGATGCCATCGCATTTCCTTTATTTATTAGAAGACTAAAGCTACATGACGATATGATAACTTATATGCTATTAACTAAACCCCTTTTATAACCATTATTCCTATATTGAGGCTGCGATTAAAAAAAAGCTCAACCATATCCAGAACCTCAGTTAAAATACATCCTCGTCTAACAGATTGTACCGGATATTTACTCCCGCCCTTTAGATAAATATTCCATTATCAGATTAATCAAAGGGTGGGCTAAGTACAGGTCAAAAGTTGTTACTCGACAAAGCTCGCTTAATGCATGTGTCCAAACCTTTACTGATATGATCGAAAAACTTCGGTAATGAAAAATCGTACGGTCTGTGGCCGACGGATAGTACCTTTGAACAAAATATCACTACATAAATATAAGCATAAATTATGCACAACCTTAGGCTAAAGTCAAAACATCATTAACCATACTGAGGCTCTGTTGAAATTTTTGCACGGTAATAAAAAATGTGTACATGATTAGCTCGTGCAATCGGCCAGTATTCAAGTCGCTAGTTCCCAGCTCTTGTAGTAGTGGCTGAACTTGAAAGATACACGACTCTGCAGTCAACTTTGATTTTCATACAGCCAGAGTCTTTGACCAATTAACTGACTAAGATGAATCATACTTTGTTCCATGATTAATCAATTATCGAATGCACCTGGTCTGGTACTAGTCTTTACAATAAATAAAACATGGCTCTCAAGGCGTGAAATAAAAAACCTGCCTATATTCCTGTGCTCCCAACACTCGACCCTTCAAAAAAAAATGACAGCAACTCAAAAGAGAGAATGCCTAAAACAAATGCCTAAAACACACCTCCTGGAAAAAAAGGAAACAAATTGAAGATTTACCTTATTGATACAAATTTTGTTAGTTTAGTAGTATATATATGAAGAAAGCTTTATGTGTAAAGAAAAGAGTTTCAAAAAACGCAAAAAATGTTGAAAAATAAAACTACTGATACTTCCATTGATTGCTATTACCTGTCCTATGTAGCTTTCCACTACTGTCAACCTGTTCCTCCGCATAATACAACTCTGCCCGAAGCTGACTATTGGCAGACTGAAAGAAAACGTCATTGGTTATAATGGCAAGGTTTATGACCGCATATGAAATGATGATGATGAGATTATAGTTATGCGATTGTTGTATATATTTTTAACACATAAATACAGATTATCCTAGGAGTCTTTCCTACATCACCACTTACTGTTTAAATCAGTTCAATGTGCAAATTGTATTTAGGGAGACTTTTACTTTCCTAAAGCTATTCGCCAAACACTGATCACAGATAATGTTACGGAATAATGGATACGTACTGTAAAATGCATAATTCGATAAGAATGGAACCGATATTGAGGCTGACATCACCGGTGGACATCGACATCCAGCTCAACGCAATTGGAGACCAGCCTCTCTGCACCATGGCTGGTCTCTAATTGCGTTGAGCTGGATGTCGATGTCCACCGGTGGATGATTGGAAGCTAATGTGGCCACTAGAGAAGTAAAAGTATGTTAACATCGAAGGTCACCTAACCCAGTTGGTAGAGCGCACGCTGCTATAGCGTGGGTCACGGGTGAGATTCTTCATAAATAGCTGTTGTTCCTTGTCTTTGCAGAACGTACCTTCGTAATTTTTGCTTATTGCTGTCATATTCAAGAACTGTTGAGGTATTCGTGCTTTTGCCATGGGATCAGACGCTGCTGCCAAAGTAGGAGCAGCGGTCTCTCGAAGAAGCCGAACATATCTGCTTTCCTTAAGAACCAGCCTTGGTAACTCTTCATGTGCCAAGCGTTTAAGTTCCAAGCCTGTTTGTTTCCATACTTTATACTTCTTCTTTGCTTTGTCGTCATCATCTTCATCTTCCTCAATTTCCTCATCTTCATCATCGTCATCATCATCATCATCCTCGTCGTCTTCGTCTTTATTCTTCTCAGCCTCTGATTTTATGTGTTCTTTGTCATTATCGATCTTTTTAAAAAGGCCCCTTACCTTCGAAAGCCCTCCCTTGATAGCATTGATGCCGGGAGAGACCTCATCAACTATAGCCTTTGCCATCTCTTTTGCAAAGCTAACATCAAGGCATCCTTTGGTCTTTAATTTAACCTCACGGGTTTTGAAAACAACAGCATCAACATCAAATTCCACGCATGCGCTAGTGGCAGCGTCCTCTAAACTAGTTTTGAAGCACATGTGCTTAATATTGATCAGAGCATTTAATGAATTTTGTGCGATTTTCTTTCCCATGTCGATACCAGCTTTCATGGTTTTCTCTACCTCGTTTAGCATTTCTGTGGCTTTGTTCACCATGTCCTTGGCCGCTTGGAAGAATTTTTTACCAAGGTTGAACAATTTCTTTATCTGTTTGAAAATCTTCTTCAAAATCTAAGAACAGACAGTAAAAGGGTTTAGAAACTTTTCCATTATAGCTGGATAAAACAAGAAAATTGCACGAAATAGCCAAAACATTGTGTACTTAAGAGCTTTTTTCGTCTGTCATTCTTCAGAGTACAATCGTCAGAATGACCGAAACGGAATGTGTGAAAGAGTATATCTAACTGTACTTTTAAAAAAGCCAATCTTGATTTGGACTGCCTGAATGGCTTGTTTGGACTATTTAATTAATCGTGTTATAGTGGATGCCGATTGGGGCAAAAACCAAAGCGATTCCGGCAGTCCAAATTCTGATCGGCTCTTTCAAAAATACAATCGTCAGAATGACCGAAATGTAATGAGTGAAGAGTATATCCAACTGTATTTTTGAAAGAGCCAGTCAGAATTTGGACTGCTGAATGGCTTGTTTGGCCTATTTAATTAATCGTGTTATAGTGGATGCCGATTGGGGCAAAAACAAAAGCTATTCAGGCAGTCCAAATTCTGATCGGCTCTTTCAAAAATACAATCGTCAGAGTGACCGAAATGTAATGAGTGAAGGGTATATCCAACTGTATTTTTGAAAGAGCCAGTCAGAATTTGGACTGCCTGAATGGCTTGTTTCGCCTATTTAATTAATCGTGTTATAGTGGATGCCGATTGGGGCAAAAACAAAAGCTATTCAGGCAGTCCAAATTCTGA